>CM039124.1:13882414-14045485 GCA_022036555.1 Microstegium vimineum | reverse complement strand
CACATGAAATTTTATCCCCCATGATTCCCAAGTATAATTGCACAAATTTCATAATTGCTAAAATGTATAGTTAAGAATGACTTAGGAAATATTTTTATAGTTGTTTTTTTTTCCCATGCTAATGACTTGTAGAATATTGTTGAGGTGCTTATCATTATTTATGGGGGCTAATAAATGCAAATCAGTATTTATTTTTGTTACTATTCATTCATTATTATATCTTTTGTGAATTTTTTGTTTGAGGGGGATAGATGAAAATCCCCATTCACATGCAGTGGTACTCTTTAAACCCTTCATTACTCTTTCCCTTTTTATTCCTTAGTATCCCTTCCAAAAGTGGAAAATTTTTAAAAATAGCGATACCTCGAATACTCCTAGTTAAAATGCTACATCGGTATAATCTGTGCGCTTGCAGAAACACATTTATATTTACTTAGAGAAATTGCATATTTCAATACCACATATCTTTGTCATGCTGGGGATGACAACCTAGCTTAAGTGTCATAAGAGATGTCAACAGTGGGACACCATGAAAAATCAAGAACCGTTTTCTATATCGAAGGAGAAAAAATGAGATACTCAACTCTTATGAAGAAGAAGTGAGTTCCGGATCTAAAATACTAGATAGGTTATTTGGAACGGTAGAAAGCCAACGCAAACAAAATACAAAACGGAGCTCATACACAAAGTTACAGACAACACAACGCTACAAACACATGGACGTGTCTGGGAACTGCACTAGACATGTCCAATATTCACATGTCCAGTATTCACAACCTCTGAGAAACGCTTGAACTGGGCGTTGTCGACAAAATATGTGTCGCAGTCTACCTAGGGGGTACCCCAAGGTAGTACATTGTAGGAGGTGTGGCGACGGCGGTCAAGCGTAACACAGAGAGCGTAGACACGACGATTTATACAGGTCCAGGCCAGCAAATCGCCATAATACCCTATGTCCTGTGTTCTGGTGGCGAGATTGAGCTGCGAGATAGGTTACAAGATGTGTTTTGAGGGGGCACTACTAGAGATCAGACCTTTCATCGATGTCCAAAATGAGCTTTAGTCTCAGAAAAGTTTGCGTCCGGGACTAATAGATCTGTAGTCCTAGTTGGTAACACCAACCAGGGCTAAAATGTCTTCTTTAGACCCGGTTGGTATAGTCTCCTTTAGTCCTGGTTTGTGTTACCAACCGAGACTAAAGGTCCAGAACATTTAGTCCCCGTTGGAAATACCAACCGGGGCTAAAGATAGACCATTTAGTCCCGGTTGGTGTTACGAACTGGGACTAATTTAGTCCCTTTAGTCCCGGTTGGTGTTACAAATCGGGACTAATTTAGTCCCTTTAGTCCCGGTTGGTGTTACGAACCGGGACTAAATGTCTCTCGTGGCGTGAGTTCAAAAGGGAAGAGTTGCATCTATTGAAACATAAGTTGAGTAGGTGGGATAGTTCATGCGCGTGAGATAGTGCGGGAGGTCCCATGTTCGATTCTCATGGGGTGCGAGTTTGGTGGGAGGCATTATTTTTTTAACTGGAAGGGACTTTTAGCTCCGGTTCCACCAACCGGGACTATAGGCCCTTCCCAACCGGGGCTAGAAACCGTTTTTGTAGTAGTGGGGCTCCCTGCTCGCTTTATATAGTCCAGGAGCAGGGTCACAATTTCCATATCCTAACAGGTTACGATCGGTTTCCTAAGGAAAGGGATCTGAATCTATCTTCTAGGATCTACCTTGGCAAGCAAGGCTCTACGGACTCCTTGACGAGCACAGCGAGCCTGGTCGTGTGCCGCAAGGCTTTGCGAGCTAGGTCGTCCTTATCAAGAGACCCATATAGGTCACTAGGGGTATACGAGGTAATATCCCAACAAGTCCTCTGAGGAAGTATAACCTGGTCGCCTTCGTTCGTCAGAGTTGTTGCAGAGCTCCGACCAGGTAACCTGGTCGGGATTCAGTCCGGAGAAACCTCCCGACCAGGTCGAACTGGTCGAGAGCGTTATAGCTTGGTCAGCAAGCAGGTCCCTTCATCATAGGTATGTAGCTACTTGTCGGGAGAATGTGACGTGCTGAAGAAGAAAATTTTGAAAGTCTTTCCAGGTGAAGTGTACACACTTAGACTCTGCAAAACATAATGAAATAGCAGGGTTTTTCGAGATAAAAAAATAGATACATTCACCGCGAGGTGAAGTGTACCAACTTAGTCCCCGAGCTTGGTAGTAGGTGTAGTATGCACGTGGTGCCAAGCTATAAAATAGTGGAACCATAAAAGACGAAAATGGAGGTTTTGTGAAAAGCGACTGCGAATATCCATAGTCCTCGAGCCTGATGTAAGGTGCAGGATGGTCCTTGTATCAGGGTCATAGTTTCGCCGAGTAGCTACATGTCGTAGCAGACATGGTCCCTAGGCCGTAGTCCCCGAGCATGCTTGTACAAGCGCAAGGGACGTGTATGAGTAGGTCTTTGGACGTCCAGTCCCTGAGCCTGCTCGAAGCTGTGGTCGACGCAGTCCCCGAGCCCGCTTGACGTTGTGGTCGGTCAAATCCGCAGGCCTGGTCAGAGATTGATCGGCGACCAGGTACCGCGAGCTATGGTAGGAGTTGTCGTAGTCCCGAAGTGTTCTCGTCGTTATTGTTTGCTCGGGTCTGGCAACTTGGTATTGTAGCTGAGGTATTGTTGTTGCAAAAGAGTGCTTGTGAAAATGCGGGCTCAGTCTCCGGGACTGTGGAGTTAGCGAAATTGTACATAATTAAACCCAAATTATATACGTAATTCAGATTAAATAACGTGGTAAATGGATAAGTGGGTTGTATTATCCGTAGGGTTACCGACCCACAAGAATGCAAGTCATCAGCGCCGCAGAAAACGCATTGTGTGGTGGTCGCGTATTAGACCGTTGCGGTTTCCCAAAAAGCATGGGGCCGAAGCGCCGTGCCGCTAGGTATATAAGGGGGGTTTGATGGCTGTGTCTATTTGTCTGCTTTTTACTCCGATTTCCTGTCTCTTGCGAACAACACAATCAATTCCTTCCTCCTTTATTGATTCCTTTCTTTTGGATATGGCGCCGAAGAAGGGTAGTGTTGATGGTAATTTCACCATGTTTTTACACCTTCAAAACCGTCAATAAAATATCATTCGAAGAGATAACAAACAAATGTAGAGTAACTTGTATGCAAATAACATGGTTCCACATGTACATGTAATTATTTGTATGCACGAGTGTAAACTAGGAAAAATGGAGTACCAGAGGTCCTATATGTACGTCGGCCGACCCACATATGAGCCCAACAGGCTCAGCACCTACACCACTACACTCTACACTTGACTAGGAGGTCCCACAGGGGCCAAAGGGACAAATCATAGGTCGGCCAACCTGTGTTTGGGTGCCCCCTGGCTTGCCAAGTCAGCACAATCCAAGATAGTGTGGTCTAAGCCAATTCCATCCCTTGGATCAAGTGCAGATCAAGATCAAGGCTCCAGAACCTTAGCACATGGATCCATGGACCCACACCCGCGGATAAACATCACACAAGTGACCAACAAGCTCTATGACACGTGGGCCAGCCTTCTAGAAGGCCGAGGCAGCTCAGAGGAGTCATAGGGGGGTCGGCCGACCCCCCTATGGGGGCTATGACGTCCCACTAGGTCCCTGATCAGTGGGGAACTATTCTAGAAGACCCAGCTGGGCCCACAGATCATAGGGAGGTCGACCGACCTCCCTAAGTACCATTTAGAGCTCCCCGAGGCTCCCACCGCCTCTCTGCATGCCGCCATGCATCAGAAGTATCTCTGCCGTTGATCTAAGGTGGTTGCAAGGACGGTTTGATCCTACGGAGCACGATGGAGATGGCATGGATCGCTGACGTGGCACCAGAGTAGCCCCTACTCTACCTCTACTATAAGTACACCCCTAGATCTCCCCTCTCATTCATGACTCATTGCAGAAATACTACTTAGCTTAGCTATAGTGATATGCTAGTTGGAAGAGAGTGAGGGAAGTCTTCTGCAGAAAGCCCCGGATCTGTCGGGAATATTCTCCAGAGCTCTACCTCAGCGGATGCGATCCTCTTATAAGTTCAGCACTTGTAAGTGATACATCTGTGTTCTTTATAACATTTAATATTCTAATTTTGGCATAGCTGTTATACATCTTTTTGCGTTTGTTCATTTCTTTACTTTAAGTAGAATGCTTTAGCCTTTAGCTGGGTTAAAGTAGTAAGAATAGTGTAGACGTGGTGTCTAGACTATATCTTGCCCTTGTAAACCGCTTATGGCATGGATTGTTTGTGGTAGCTAGTAGGTGGTGATATCCCTATCTAGTCTTGGTATTCCACCACGTGTGCAACATAAGTTCTTAAAAGGTAGGGTCTCAATACAACATGATGGTGCGGTCCGGTTAGAGTTTTGCCCTCTTTCTGATCTATCCCAACGCCTCCTGCAAGAGAAGGGCTGATAAAGCCAGTATAACCACCTATGCCTTGTTACATATCTTTGCTATATCGAACCTCTCAACCCAATTATCATAGTCTCCCTTGATCCATCATAGGACATATCCATAATCCTAGTTAACTCACTTCTCGTTCCCTATTGAAAATACGATACCTGGAATACTCCCGGTGAAAGCTACAGTTGTCAACCATACTCTTGCGGTCTTTTCCCGTTTGCCACTTCTGGTGTCAACAAGCTTTCTAGCGTTGTTGCTGGGGAATGGTAGTTGTTTTAACTAGAACCTAGTGGTCCTATTTTCCTTGTTTTATCTTTATTTTTCATTTTATCCTTTTCACACCATGAACCAACCATCCATCTTTTATCTTGGGTCTCCAAAGGGCCATAGTTTGGAGCCACCACCATCATCACAACTTATCCTTCCTCCTAGCTACGAGCTTCGCCCTAGCTTCATAGCCAAAGTTTGGGAACAATCTTTTTCTGGGATGAAGATGAAAATCCTTACACTCACCTATGTGACTTTGAACAATTGTGTTCATGTGTCCACATCTAAGGGATGAGGCAAGGTACCCTTAAGTGGAAGCTATTTCCGTTTTCTTTGACGGGAATAGCCAAACGATGGTACTATCACCACGTAGATAGTGCAGAAGGAGAATGGGAAAAGTTACAATCCAAATTCTGCCTAGCTTTCTTCCCTATCTCCCGTGTTATTCGTCTTCGAATAGAGGTCCTAACCTTTAAACAAAAGGAGAAATAGCCTTTAAGTGCGGTATGGGCCCATCTTCTAAATCTATCATCATCCGTCCCTAATCTTTCTATAACCGAGCCAACATTGTTACAACACTTTTATGGCGGTCTTAGCAAAGATTCCGCACAACTTCTTGATATAGCTTCCAGGGGAGCCTTCCTGTGTTTACCCGTTAGTGAAGGGAAGATTCTTCTTACGAAGATTCTTGAAAACACCCCTTACACTAACATTTATGATGAAGCACCCAAAGAAGAAGAAGAACTAGCCCCTAGAAAAGAAACCTCGATAGCCGAATCACCACCACTCTCATCCAAAGATTCTGCCATCGATCTTGAACCACAAATACCACAAATCTCGAAGGAAGAAGAAATTCAACACCTAAACCATTCCTTTGAGTTCGAGGCCAACCTCTCATCTGATCTTGCTAGTTTTGGGAATGCCCAAAATTATCCTTTCCAAAAGAGACCTTCTAAGAAACATCTCTCTATACCTCTCATGAAGCAATCTCTTTGAAAGCCTCCCAAAACAATATCATCTTGCGCCTCGACTTCCCACATGGCACATTAGGAAAAGCCTGGGATATCTGATGAAGAAATGTCAAGTGAGCTTATAGAAGGAGAACTAAAGTGTTTAGAAGCCAAATCTATCCTCTCTTTCTCTACGCCCACATTTGACTTATCTAACAAACCCATCCTTGATCCTGATGATCCCCCATGTGTTCCTTCATTCAAGTCTTATGATGCCCCACTTAATGACTTTGGTAATTCATTAAGACAACCGAGGCATGGAAGCCAAGAGGGCCATAAATCTGACCAAGAGGAGGATAATCAACGGTTAGAGCCTCTGTCTACCGTTGTAAGTCAAGAATGGTTGAATGATGCCGAATCTTCAAAAGAAGTCACTAAAATGCCCACACATGTGAGGAGAATATCATGTCAAGTGTTGGGCATTGATGGTGAAATTTTCTACGATCCTAGCCTCGGGATCAACATCATTCCTCATTTCCATGTTCCAACATCATCAAAGGATCATCTATCCCAATCACAAAAACACCTTAGACTCCCCAATGGTCAAATCCTTGATTGTTTAGGAGTCCTCCATGATGTTCTTGTGGTCATTGATGATCTCAAGATCTTAGTAGATTTCCATATCTTTGACCTTTCTAGACTTTCCTTTCATCTCACTTTCATCAGAAGGCCAATCATGAGAATCTTGGAGAACACTTTTGGAAATAAGAAGCTTGGTCATAGAATAGGTGAAGATTATCTAACCATTTGGTCTTCCCGACCTCTCATCAAAGGGTTAGAATCCAAACCTGTTCTTGATCCAAGGGGTGAGTTTATGACAATCTCGCTAACAGCCATGACTCATTCAAGCCTTGAGGATGACTTGAAATGTCATGAGAAAGAAAGTGCTCACCCATTCCTTGAAACGGAAGATTCCACCAATGAGCATGGAAGTTATTCCCCGATCTTCCCATCAAATCCATGCTCAAGTGAGAAATCTCCCAAATCAATCCTTCCCTCGACCATGACTGCACACATGATCTACAACCTCTTCATGCCTCTTGTTTCTAAAATCTTTGCAAGGCTGGTTGTAGATGTGTTTGTCTACCATAAATTTTGCAAATCTCGTAGTAGTTTTGGTCTTGAGGATAGGTTCGCAAATGTTGGAGTTGAAGGGGAAACTGCTTCACCAACATGAGATGCACTTGAAGGTTTCCCAAAGACAAGCTTGTGTCTTAAAAATAAGGACTTTCATGAGATAACCCGATCCTTTTTATTTTCTATTAAAGTTTGCTTATATAAAAAAAATTAATTAAAATTAATTAAATAATAATAATAAATTAATTAATTAAAATTAATTAAAAATGATAATAATAATAATAATAATAATAATAATAATAATAATAATAATAAAACAAAAAAAATATATATAGTTTCCCAAAATTCTAAAATGAATAAAATTACGTTGTAAAATGAGATTAAGAGAATATTTGTGAAAGTGTTCCTTCGGGTATTTTTGTCATTAACCATTTTAGGTTTGAACAAAAAGAATGATGGAGCAAAACACAAGGTATGTCCAACCGAACATCCTTCAATAATGAAGCACATTCAAAAGAAAATTCCACATCCTAGACTTGGATTTGCTCATTATCAAATGTTGCAAAATCCAAGTGTGGGGGGGATTGGATTTTTCTAAGAAATTCATGTCATTCTTCATTGTTTAATTTTGTTTGGTTGCCTCTACCTTGCTTTCTCTTTATATCTTGCTCATCTTGCTAAGTCACATTAATCAATTAATTAATTAATTAAAAAAATGCTCATCTAGTTCACCATCCATGATCCTGTCTCCTTATTGACTCTCTTGATGCATTCATGCTTCCTTGTTCTGCTATAAGTATGCTTTGGTTTGGGATATTTTTGAATTCTTATTCCCATAAGCTCTTTAAATTAAGCATGGTGCTTAGGTTAAACAACCTTTCTTAATCAAATTAGACATGGTGTCAAGTTTGATTGTTGAACCAAAAGTATGCTTGTTTGGAATTTGGTTGTACTTTTGGGCTAACCCATGTAAGTTGACTTCCAAATTTTGGTTGGTAAGTCATGAGATCATTCATTAGAGACAAATCAAGGGTTGAGGTAGTAATGAAATAATCTTGCACATCTTTGCTTAACTTTTAAAAATTGGTGAACAATGAGGGAACATCTCTTTTTGTGCTAAAATGTTGAAATCAACTTTTCTATAGCATAGAAGAGGTCCTCTATTTCTATGACAATAATGCCCTTGATTCAAAATATTCGTGAATTCCTTTGGGTATGTGTTGTCCACTAATCCTTCACAGGAGAGAAGCAATGAATGAAGGAAAGGGTCTGAGTACAACACGATGATTCACTAGAGAAAGACCATTCGTCATCATCAATGTCATGACATGGAATCGTCATGCTTCAAGATTATGGCTGCGACACCTTTAAAGGTAAGTGCCTAAATGGTCAATGTCTTAAAGTTTTTCATGAACATGAATCACCTGAGCATGAAATTGGCATGATATATTTTGTCCTTAATCCAATTGAGAACTAAAATCTACATGTTTTAATTTCCTGTTCATTTTTCGTGTTTGACCTTAGACATAGCCTATACTTAGCCTTATCTTTCACCACGAAAAAGTTGGGCCCATTTGGCCCTAAAAGGAGGTTGGTTGACCGTCTCTAGGAGCTTTAGGGCCCGACATCGTAGAACTTGACATGTGGGACCTTGAATCCTAGCTTGGTCGAGCCAAAAATCACTAAAGGAGATTGGCTGATCGGTGTTTTGGCCCTTCAGCCAAGCTCGGTGCTCCTGATCATTGGACCAACATTCCTATCCTGTTTACGGCACAATCCAAGTCAAAACAGAGGTGAAGGACGTTTGACTCTCTCTTCTTTCCCTCTTCTCAGCCATTCTCTAGAGCCATCAACACAACCTACATCATGGCTCTAATAGAAGAGAGCATGACAAGATCCTTGCCATCCCTTATGCTAAGGCCCTATGACTTTCTCTCTCCACCTTCTCCCTTGGCACACCTTAGCCCTTCATAGCAACAAGATACTTAGGCTTGATAGTCTATCACTCATGAATCAATGAACATGTGCCTAAGCTATCAATGACAAATGAAACTCTTGGTTCTGCTGGTGTCTTACCCTAGCAGAACCCCTTCATTTGATCTCTCTCTGTCCTGTGATACCGTATGCAGTGAAACAAGTATGGGGGGATATCGGTCGACACCCCAACATACCTTTTGACTAGATCGACCACGGAATCATGATATACACGGTCATGACACGTCCCACGAAAAAAATTGGACCTCATCGGCCACTTTTGTGCATTGGCCGATGCATGTTCGGGGCTAAACAGCAAAACTGACAGAGCAGAAGAACAATCACAGGTAAGAGATCTTATTTTAGGGACCGATGTGTCCAAAGGCTCCAAAGTGATGTCGGCCGACCTCACCAAGAACCTTTGGGTTCACCAGCCAGCATATACTCAACCTCAACATACTTCCTGTCTGGTTTGCCTCATCTCTTCCCTTTTTCTTTTATGTTTTTACTTGCTTAACTCATTTCCCTTATAAAAATAAAAATAATAAAAAATATTTCTTTCATGAAATTAATTACTTAGTTTCTTTCCATTTTAATATTGAATAAAAAACAAGAAGATCGCATTTGAAACTAAAATTTGAAAAGTGACATAATCTATGACGTTCTGAGGGTAAAAGTGTCATAAAGATGAATTCTTGCTTTTGCTTATGTTAGTGGGAAAATATCTTGATAGGAAATCATATTGACTAAGTTGTTGATCAATGTGATATAAGTTGTCGGCTCATGATTCATACCATGTCTATTTAAAGTGCTTGGAGATTAATTTTTGAAAATGTCATAAACCATAATGTCACTACTCCTCTATAGTGAGAAAATTCCTACCAAAGCCATATATGCTCTTTCATGATATAAGCTTTCTACATAAGCTGCTTGCTTTGTGTTGAGTTTAGTCAAGTTTTGTGACCCTTGTTGAGAGATTTATCATGCTCCCAAGATCAAGATCACATACATGCCACATATACATGTTGATTCTATAGTGGAAGTACGCAGCAACATGCCTTACATTTTCCACAGTTCATGCTCCATGTTCTAATAGAAAATCCTCTCTCTAGTATGTGCTAGTAAATGAGACATAGACTATGCAAAATTATGAAAAATATGAAAAAACTATAGGGGCACTTGAGGTCCCAAGTTTTAGAAAAATGATGAGCACATCAAAGCTCATAAAAAGAAACAATGATGAGCATATCAAAGCTCCTAGAAAAATAAAGATAGCTATGTCTCAAAATAATAAGTTAGAAAGAGAGACCATATCAACAAAGGAGTATTGATCATTTGCCATGTTTCACACACTTGCACATTTTGATCTAAGAGTATGACACTTCTCTCCTTGGATCCGGAATTTGACTTTACAATATATGCAAGGTAAGTTTGCTACATTGTTTATCCCTACCTAAGCTCCACATAAGCCATTTAGAAGTAGGAAAATACAAAGAAGGCAATCTCATGTTATGCCTTGGTAAGGAATCATACACCTTGTGAGTGATCTAGAGTGCTATATGAGGAGTAAGTTGACTTATGTGCTTTCTTTTGAAAAACTTATGAAAAACTCCAAGTACTAAAATATGATTTTGGGGAGATAACTTTTCCTTGAGAACTATTCCATTTATCAACCTCTCAAGGATATATGCTAGACAATACAACATATCCCACTTGTATAGCAAAGTGTCTTGAGTAAATCTTTATGCTTGCTTTATACTTTGAATAGCATAGTTATGGTTACTTTTAACCTTTACTCGAGGACGAGCAAAGAGGTAAGTATGGGGGATCTTGTTGACGGTAATTTCACCATGTTTTTACACCTTCAAAACCGTCAAAAAAATATCATTCAAAGAGCTAACAAACAAATGTAGAGTAACTTGTGTGCAAATAACATGGTTCCACATGTACATGTCATTATTTGTATGCAGGAGTGTAAACTAGGAAAAAGGGAGTACCAGAGGTCCTATATGTAGGTTGGCCGACCGACATATGAGCCCAACAGACCCAACACTTACACCACTACACTCTACACTTGACCAGGAGGTCCCATAGGGGCCAAAGGGCCAAATCATAGGTTGACCAACCTGTGTATGGGAGCCCCCTGGCTTGCCAAGTCAGCACAATCCAAGATAGTGTGGTCTAAGACAATTCCAACCATTGGATCAAGTGCATATCAAGATCAAGGCTCTAGAACCTTAGCACATGGATCCATGGACCCACACCAGCGGATAAACATAATAGAAGTGACCAACAAGCTCTATGACACGTGGGCCAGCCTTCTAGAAGCTCGAGGTAGCTCAGAGGAGTCATAGGGGGGTCGGTCGACCCCATATGGGGGCTATGACCTCCCACTAGGTCCCTGGCCAGTGGGGACCTATTCTAGAAGACCCACCTGGGCCCACAGATCATAGGGAGCTCGGCCGACCTCCCTAAGTACCATCCAGAGCTCCCTGAGGCTCCCACCGCCTCTCTGCATGCCGCCATGCATCAGAAGTATCTCTACCGTTGATCTAAGGTGCTTGCAAGGACGGTTTGATCCTACGGAGCACGATGGAGATGGTGCAGATCGCTGACGTGGCACCGGAGTAGCCCCTACTCCACCTCTACTATAAATACCCCCCCTAGAGCTCCCCTCTCATTCATGACTCCTTGCAAAAATACTACTTAGCTTAGCTATAGTGCTATTCTAGTTGGAAGAGAGTGAGGGAAGTCTTCTGGAGAAAGCCCCAGACCTGTCAGGAATATTCTCCAGAGCTCTACCTCAGCGGATGCGATCCTCTTGTAGGTTCAACACATGTAAGTGATACATCCGAGTTCTTTATAACATTTAATATTCTAATTTTGGCATAGCTGTTATACATCTTTTCCCGCTTGTTCATTGCTTTACTTTAAGTAGAGTGCTTTAACCTTTAGCTGGGGTTAAAGTAGTAAGAATAGTGTAGACGTGGTGTCTAGACTATATCTTGCCCTTGTAAACCGCTTATGGCATGGATTGTTTGTGGTAGCTAGTAGGTGGTGATATCCCTATCTAGTCTTGGTATTCCACCACATGTGCAACATAAGTTCTTAAAAGGTAGGGTCTCAATACAACATGATGGTGCGGTCCGGTTAGAGTTTTGCCCTCTTTCTGATCTATCCCATCGCCTCCTGCAAGAGAAGGGCTGACAAAGCCAGTATAACCAGCTATGCCTTGTTACATATCTTTGCTATATCAAACCTCTCAGCCCAATTATCATAGTCTCCCTTGATCCATCATAGGACATATCCATAATCCTAGTTAACTCACTTCTCGTTCCCTGTGGAAAATACGATACCTAGAATACTCCCGGTGAAAGCTACACTTGTCAACCATACTCTTGCGGTCTTTTCCCGTTTGCCACTTCTGGTGTCAACAGGTAGCAGGGTGAATCCGTTGGTGGCGATGGCGGTGGAGACTAGGGCGGCGGCGGCGGTGAGGGCGGCCGTTGCGCCGACGAGGTCGGGAGTGATGGAGGCGATCGAAGAGCTAGTGGTACCATCGTGGGCGAAGCACTAGACGCGGCGCACCTTGAGAAAGGGTGAGATTAACGATCTCATTTTCGGCGGTCTTCTTCCAGATGAGGCGGTCGGCGGTCGGCGGCTGGCGGGCGTCGACCGGCGAGGAATTTCTGACCCCGAACACCGGGGAACTTGTCGTGTTCGAACCGTTTTTCAGGTGCGGTTTTGGTGTCCCCGTGCATCCGTTCCTGCGTGGCTTGTTGTATTACTATCGAATCGCACTGTGCAACTTGAACCCAAATTCAATGTTGCACATTGCGGTCTTCAATTTGTTCCGCTATTTCTTCCGCCTCAAGCCCAACGGGAGTGGGACGTCGAAGATAGTCAGTTCTGTATACCTTCAGCTTCGGGATGGTATGGCGGACGAATACATCTCGATGTTGCTGCATTCGAAGTTTGCTGAGTACAAGTCCAGTTGGTTTTATATTCATCAAGAGGAGCCTTGCGCACCCTGCGACCCTGTATTTGTCCCGTAGGCCCAGGCGAGTTGGTCGGCGCTGCCTACGAAGACTGGGTTGGAAAAGGTGTAGGAGGTGTTGAGGCTCCTTGATCGCGGAACTGTTGATGGTGTGCTAGTCGGTTGTAGCTTTATCGCCATGAGTTGTCAACCTTGAAAGGAGAGGGAGCACTGGGCATATGAGTACACCGGGATGGGGATAGTACCCGTGAGGCACCGGAGATGCTTTCCTGGGATGTTGCCGAAAAGCGTTTGAACTTCATCTTCGATCTTTGGAAGCATTCGGAGTTGAAGAAGCCAAGGAAAGCGTTTAGCCTTCGATGTCCTCCGCCTCAGGTTAGCCGCTGGGGCCGGTTGTGACTTTGTATGGATTTTTGCCATCATGCGTGATCATTGCTATTCTATAGGTCCACGTTGAGGACCGTACTACTTTCTTTCCTATAGTACCGTGTTCCGATTTGCCGACGGGTCTTTGTGCCCAGCCGATGAGTACCAGCATTGGTGCTGCTGGTGTCGCGGGTCCAGTGGCCCTGACCGCCCTGGATTGCGTTCTCCTGGTGATCGGGTGCGCGGTCGAAGGTCGCATGATGAACCTCAGGGGGGATGTGAGGCGTCACCATCATCGGCGAAGGTCGGTGCATCGCCGAGGCACGGTGGTCTCCCCGTTGCTGGTGGTGGTGGCGCATCGCCTGGCGTGTTGCTGGAAGATGAGGATGTGCCGTTTTGTGCGTATTCTGGGTTGGGGCGCCAGCGACGGCCGGGTCGTCAGTCTCCTCGCCAGCGACCGGGGTCTTTGTACGTTCCCCTGGGGCGTCGAGTGAATTGAGGTCACCGCGTTGGGAAGTTGTTGATGCGGCATCGGTACGATCATCATCAGGGGCTTCAGAGGCGGGTGCTGTACCGTCGAGGCGAGCCCAACGCTTCTCTAGGACGCGGAAGACATCCATCTTGTGAGTGCCCTTCTTCTTTGCTTTGGGATTTTTGTTGAGATGAGATGATTAAAAGTGCACAATGCGGCGACGGTGGATGCGCCTGGGTCGTCGGTTGGTGCAGTGCCGAAGGTCGCCGCTCTGGGCCCAATTGGAGGGGAGCAACCAGATGCTGGTGGGCTTGCTGCTGAGTCAGCGTCGTTAATACCGAAGGTGGAGGCTGTCGTCGAGCAGGATGTCAGAGAGGTGCCTAGGTCTTTGGACGCTCCGGCGGTCCCCATGGCCGCCGCTGGTGGTGCGCCTGGTTCTGTTGGTACGCAGGCGGACTCTGATGATGTCTTTGTGTCACTCTCCCTCCAGCTTCGCTTGAAGAGGAAACAGAAAAGGCCGACTCCAGCTATTGTAGAGCCGAGTTGCGAGGAGCGTCCCCGTACGGAGAAAGCGCCAAAACGTGGGTCGGTGCATGTCTTCCGGGCATATGGAGATAAGTGTGTTTTTGTTGATGATGACGAGGCCGAGGAGGAAGAGGTCGCATTTCTAGGCGACGCACAGAACATGATGGGGGCACATTGAGGTGGTCGATCAGCTCTCTTCTTGGTGGCTCGTTGTTATCCACCTTGC
Organism: Microstegium vimineum; assembly: GCA_022036555.1. NCBI lineage: Eukaryota > Viridiplantae > Streptophyta > Magnoliopsida > Poales > Poaceae > Microstegium > Microstegium vimineum. The sequence goes on along the minus strand of CM039124.1, from coordinate 14,031,136 downwards.
TTCCAGGCTGGCCTGCTGACTGTTTTATCGTAGACACTCTTGAAGGCTGGGAAGGAGCGTAAGCTTCAAATTGATAGATTGGCGCCGCTGGCGGTGGAGAGCGTACAACTACGTGCAGAGGCCAGGTGAGCGGAGGACCAAATTGCTGGTCTGGAAGCGGATCAGGAGGAAGTCTATGCGTGGTCACGTGAGCTGGAGGGCGCCGCCCTTGAGAAGGAGCGCGAGAACTCGGAGCTTCGCAACCAGGTTGCGAAGGCTCAGGAGGAGGTCGCTGCCGCAAACTTGAAGGTTCGTCAAATGCAGGTGACGCAGAGAGGTAAGTCCCGCTGTTTCCCCCTAGTCGCCTGTGTTGTCTTCTGGGTTCATGTTTTTTCTCAACTTCTTACCCTTCTATATTTCCAGAGCTGGAGGTTGAGGTTGGAGTTAGGCGTGACCGTTTCTAGCAGTTGGTGCATGAAGTCAACCCGATAGTGGGTTGTATAGATGAGGAGCCGCTTGTCCCGTAGCCCCCCGTCAGAGGCGACCATTGATGGTATTTTGTCAAGGGTGCGTGGCCTTGTGGATCATTTCTAGTCGTTTATGTCGTTAACGACATGGGAGCTAGTCACTCGTGCCCTTGCCATCATTCGGTCGCACTACCCGCGAGTGAATATGGAGAGGGTGCGCGGCGGTTTTGCGGCTGGTACCTCTGAGGCTGATATGTCTCGCCTGGAGGCGGAAGCAGACTTGGTTGCTGGGGAACTGCTTTTGGACATAGAGTTTTTAGCTACGGGGTAGCCGCCGATTGTATCTAGGTTACAAGATGTATGTGGAATTGTAAGTGAAATGTATCAAAGCTTTCATTATCGAGGCGGTGAGCTTTTATTTCACTTGTATGTCCTTGCGTGCCAACTTGGTCGTGAGCCATAACGATGAATCGTTCGGCCTTGAGTTTCCCATGGTCCGCATCGTAGGGCCTAGCGCCACTACACGTGTAGGAGCCATGGGCACTACCAAGGGGTGCGCTACTAACAACCCGCGGCGTAGAGGGCGAACGCTCGTGCACGCATAGGGAGATGCCAGGGACATGGCTTTTTCCAAGAGGCTCAATCATGGCGTGACTAGGGCGTGTGGAGACCGTGCATGCAGTCGCTGGGCGAATCGCCATGCTTCTTGTAGAGTCGTCGACCGTTTTGTGGTCATAAATACAGTTGCTGGGCATATGACCTTAGGCCTCAGCCTGAGCGGTACCCCTTGGTTGGGAGGTATCGCTTGGGAGGCCTGCCGATTTGGTCATAGCGCAAAGGGTAGCTACTCCTTTGCGCTTATGGCTAATCAGCGGCCCAGGTTCGTCGGCTTTCTGGTCATAGCTAGTCTGTTTGGCGAGGTCATCGAACTCCATGAGCATTTTGGAGTGGTCATCGAACGCTGAGAGCATTTTGGAGAGGTCGTAGAAAGATGAGAGCTTTTTGGAGACGTCGTCGAACACTGAGGGCGTTTTGGAGAGGTCGTCGAATGCTGAGAGCGTTTTGGAGAGGTCGTCGGACCCTGAGAGCATTTTGGAGAGGTCATCGAACGCTGAGAGCGTTTTGGAGAGGTCATCGAACACTGAGAGAGTTTTGGAGAGGTCGTCAAACGCTGAGAGCGTTTTTGAGAGGTCGTCGAACACTGAGAGCGTTTTAGAGAGGTCGTCGAACGCTGAGAGCGTTTTTGTTTGTAGAAAAGGCGAGTGACGGAGCGAAACTAGAGACTCTTTATTCATTAATGAACATACATGGTACATGCCTTTTCAGGCGTAGAATCGTCTAAGTTGTTCTATGCTCCAGGAATTTGGGACGTCAATGCCTTCTTGGTCTATGAGTCGGTACGACCCTGGTCGGGTGATCTCTTTTACAATGTAGGGGCCTTCCCAGTGTGATGAGAGCTTGTGCAGGCCGTCAGTCTTGAGCTTCCTTTTAAGGATGAGGTCGCCTGCAGTGAGGGATCTATCTCTTACATTGCGATTGTAGTAGCGATAGACGCCCTCGAGGTACTTGGTCGTCCGGATGCATGAAGTTAGTCGCTGCTCTTCAAGACGATCGAGGTCGTCGAACCGCTCCTGGTCGGATGTTTCCTCGTCGTAGTGCTTGACCCGTGGTGAACTGAAGGCGACGTCGGCTGGGATAACGGGCTCGGAGCCGAAGATCATGAAATACGGGGAAACACCGGTATTGCAATTGGGTTGGGTGCGCAGTCCCCAAAATACTGACGGGAGCTCGCGGAGCCATCGTCCTGGGTTCCTCTCCTCCTTCTGATACAAGCGCTTTTTGAGCGCATCGAGTATCATGCCATTAGCGCGTTCGGCTTGGCCGTTAACTCTGGGTGGGCGACGGAGACGTATTTGACTAGTACGCCATTAGCGCGCTCAGCTTCTGTGTTGTTAGACGGTACGAGGTTGTTGGAGAAGTACTAGACAAAGTCATCGTGCCAGTCGATTGATCGGGCGGGGATCGCTCTGACTAGTTTGTCACCTAGCGGGGGGAGGTACGCCGTCAGATGGGGCTTCGTTATTGTCGGAGACGGAGGGTTCAGGTAAGTCATGAATGAAGACCCCTATTGGTACGAGAGACCGCGACAATCCTAGCTTGGATAGCTCATTGACCGCTTGATTTCGATCACGAAGAACATGGTTGAAAGGTCTAGGTATGGCTAGAAGGGGGTGAATAGCCTAATTAAATTTTCTACAACAACACTAAGCAAACTTGTTAGAATAAAACATGACGTAAGCAAGTTTGCACTAGCTCTAAGGTTCGGCAAGCCATCTACCAATTCTAGTTACTAGCAAGATATGTTCTATGTCACACACAAGAGCTAGATCACTAGTGCTACTAGACTAAGCTACACAAGCTAAGCTAGAGGTTCTACTTTGCAAGAATGTAAAGAAAGTAATGCAAAGCTAGAGATAGAATGGTTATACCAACGTGAAGAGATAAGCCAATAGATAACCAATCAATCACAAGATGAAATCCTCGGTAGAGACAATGTGACACAAGATTTTTTACCGAGGTTCACTTGTTTGCCAACAAGCTAGTCCTCGTTGTAGCGATACACCCACTTGGAGGTTCACGCGCTAATTGGCAATCCAAGCTAAACCCGTTCAAGGGTGCCGCACAACCAACACAAGATGGGGAACCCCAAGCTACGCGAAATCTACTAGAGATACCTTTCGCGAATCTCCCGCGGGGTAGGTTCAAGAACCCCTCACAATCCACCGATCGGAGTCGGAGACAATCACCTTCCTCTACTCAACGATCCTCGTCGCACCAAGCCATCTAGGAGGTGGCAACCTCCAAGAATAACAAGAGCTCCACGATGACGACGATAACCAAGTGCCACTAGAATGCAATCAACGAGCAATGCACTTGGATTCACTCAATCTCTCATGAATATGTCAAATATGTTGAGAGGAATGAGTGGTGGGCTTCTCACAAATGAACACAAGTGTGTGAGTGATGAGAATGTGCAAGAAGTACCCTAAAGGGCTGGCCATATCACCTTATATAGCCCACACCCACACACTAGCTGTTTCCACTCTTTTTCCTCTTCTCTGTGTACCTCCGGACGCAGTTTACACATAGGGTCCGGACCATCAACAGCGTCCGGACCCCTTCACCATCGAGCCCCTACGGCTCTGAGCCAGACTCCGGTCGCAGTGTCCAGACGACCCCGAGGTGCAGTTCGGACCATAGCACATGCGTCTGGTCGAGCCCCTGGTTCAAACGACTTCTTCCCGCGCGCACCGCAGCGCACCACGTGAATCCGGATGCACGCAACAGTGCGGGTCCGGACCAACGGCTCCAGGGTCCGGAAATATATTTCCGCGAACCCGAGAGCAAGCCACAGCTCCTCTGCTCCTCCGGACGCAAGTCCGGTTCACCAACCGGACCAACAACCTGCGTCTGGATGCCTTCTCCAGAGAGTTTCTAGAGAGCGCTAGACACCAGACGCGCGTCCGGACGGCAAACAGCGTCCGGACTGCTCCTCCAGCCAGCCAGGCATAGGGTGTGCTTCCGGACCCATCGCCGATGGTTCGGACACAGCAAACCCTAGCATCCGGATCCTGCGTCTGGACTGCTTTCTGCTGCCCAAACAACTGCTCCAACTTCTCCAAGCTTCCAAGAGCCAACACTAAGTGATTCTTCCAATTGTGCATGTGTGTTAGCTTTTAGTTCATACTTATCTTGGATTAAGTTGGTTGTTCTCACTAGTTCAATAGATTTTAATGCAATGCATATGAACCTAGTGGCACATGATAACCGTAATCATACTTAAGAGCTCCCTCCTTGATAGTACGGCTATTTATCCTAAATGTGATCACATCCTCTATGATGTCTTGATCCCCAAACCGAAAATGGTTCCTAGCAATCACCTTTGCCTTCACACCATTTTCCTTTCCACCACCATGCTAGAGCTTGTGCCGTCCTCACTTGATCCACCTTGATCCATCACATGGTATGTACCAACCTATCTCATGATTCACACTTAGAGATCAAGGTTAGTACTTAGGTGGGTTTCATCAATTACTCAAAACCAAAACACATGGGGACTCTCAATCTCCCCCTTTTTGGTAATTGATGACAACCCTTCCATAAAGATATGAAATATAATCATTTTTGAACTTGAGTTGCTTGTCCAAGAATTTTAGTCAAAGAATCAATATTTGGACAAGTTACACAAATTCGGTTTTGGTAGTTATTAGCTCCCCCTACATATGTGCTCCATGAGTTTGGTTCAAGTTTTGCACATATGTATAGATAGGCATTGTGGGAGAGGAAATAGCTACCAAATGATGCTAAGGTGTAAGAGTAGACCTTTGAAGCGTGATACCATTGGTGTGCGGAATTTAGAATCACCCTTAGCACCATGATTAGCTAGACAACACTTGAAACAACAACTAGATAACCTTGTGACATCAACATTAAGAGCAAGGTTTCTAGAGATTACTTGAAACTACAAGGGTCAAAGCTAATCAACCTATGCATGCTAGTTGATCAATCATCATTCAATTTGTATCACTAGCAAGCACCACACAAGCATGTATTTTGAATTTGAAGTGCTTGTGCAACAATACATATGAGGATGCAAACATTCAAATGCAACAATAGTGTTCATGGGCTTGCTCCCCCTATTTGTATGTTCTCTTTCAAAATTGATTTCTCATTTTCTCCCCTTATCATGTTTCTTTATATCGTTTCAAATTTTCCCTCATGATATATTTTACAAACTTCTCCCCCTTGAAATCTAACTTCTCCCCCTTTGTCATCAAATTGACACAAAAAGGTGGGACCAATTATAGATATTCAAGTTTTATCTCCCCCTTAGTGTGAGATAGGGTGAAATATTGTTTTCAACTTTGGCTTTCTCTAAGCTACTTGCCCAAGATATTTAATTCGGTTTAAACCATAGACAAGCTTCTTCACACATGCTAATATGGTTATCTTGCCTATGTTGAATTAAACACTTTGAGTTCATAGACATAGAGCAAACACTAGGATTGCAAGCACATCAACATGTCATATGCCACCACTAGATCATATCAACTCATAGAAGCTATAGTGGCACCATATAAACATCAAAGACATTTTAGTTTTCATGAATGAGCCTAGAAGCATGAGTTATGTCTATATGCTCTACACAAGTCCTAACAAGGTATGCATGAATGCTCTCAAATCAACTTTTACCTTGCAATGTTGGAGTAGAGGCATGTCATATAAGTGGGGGTGCATCAACTCATGTTGGAGAAATCAAGTATATTCAACTCATTCCTTAGCTTGAAAAACCTTTTCTCATCTAGTGGCTTGGTAAAGATATCGGCCAATTGATCTTCGGTGCCAACACTAGTGATAGAAATGTCCCCTTTCAATTGATGATCTCTAATGAAATGATGGCGAACATCAATATGCTTTGTTCTTGAGTGTTGAACCGGATTGTTTGTGAGCTTGATTGCACTTTCATTGTCACATAGCAAAGGCACTTGCTTGAATTTGACTCCAAAGTCATTCAAAGTAGCTCTCATCCAAAGTATTTGTGCACAACAACTCCCCGCACTAATATACTCGGCTTCGGTGGTAGAGAGTGACACACTACTTTGCTTCTTTGATGACCATGAGACTAGTGATCTTCCAAGCAATTGACAAGTGCCCGATGTGCTTTTCCTTTCTATCTTGCAACCCACATAGTCCGAGTCGGAGTATCCAAGTAACTCAAAGTTTGATCCTTTAGGATACCACAACCCAACATTAGGTGTATGCTTCAAATATCTCAATGTCCTCTTTGTGGCTTTCAAATGACTCTCTCTAGGAGATGCTTGAAACCTTGCACACATGCATACACTAAACATGACATCTGGTCTTGATGCGGTCACATAGAGCAAGCTACCAATCATTGATATATATAGCTTTTGATCTACCATGTTTCCACTAGCATCACCATCCAAATTTTCATTTTTTCCCATTGGTGTACTAATAGATTTTGCTTCATCTAGATTGAACTTCTTGAGCATGTCCTTGATGTACTTGCCTTGACTAACAAAAGTTCCATTCTTCATTTGCTTGACTTGAAGACCAAGGAAGTAACTAAGTTCTCCAAGCATAGACATCTCAAACTCATTAGCCATCATAGTGCCAAACTCTTCACAAAACTCTTGATTGGTTGACCCAAAGATAATGTCATACACATAGATTTGCAACACAAACAAGTCCTTCTGAATCTTCTTGGTGAATAGGGTAGTATCAACCTTACCCATAATGAATCCCTTAGAGAGGATAAAATCCCTTAACCTCTCATACCATGCTCTTGGAGCTTGCTTCAATCCATATAATTCTGTCCTTAGCTTGTACACATGGTTGGGTTTCTTGTCATCTTCAAAACCGGGTGGTTGCTCAACAAATACCAATTCATTGATGTACCCATTGAGAAATGCACTCTTCACATCCATTTGATAGATATTGATGTTATGCGCACAAGCATAAGCCAATAGAATCCTTATTTCTTCTAGACTTGCCACCGGTGCATATGTTTCTCCAAAGTCAAGACCCTCTACTTGAGTGTAACCTTGTGCAACTAGTCTTTCTTTATTTCTCACCACTATTCCATCTTGATCTTCCTTATTGCGAAAGATCCATCTAGTGCCAATGACATTGTGGTTCTTTGGTCTCTCAACTAGCTCCCAAACTTAATTTCTAGTGAAGATGTTGAGCTCTTCATGCATAGCATTCACCCAATCAATATCTTATAAAGCTTCTTCAATTTTGGTTGGCTCAATAGATGATACAAAAGAATAGTGTTCACAAAATCAAGCCAATCTTGATCTTGTTTGTACACCACTAGTGATATCTCCAATAATATGATCTCTTGCAATAGATGTTGGTTGGAGTATTGGAAGTTGATTGCTTGTACTTGATTGATCATTGGGTAGAGTAGATGAACTAGCTTCTTCATCTTGAGTTGGAGAGGATGAACTAGCTTGATTGTCATTGAGTTGCACATTGGATGGAGGATTCACTTGATCTTCAATATCTTGCTCATCATCCACTTGCTTTGGCCGAATGTCCCCAATATCCATATTCTTCATTGCATTGGCCAATGGTTCACCTCTCACATCATCATGGTTAGCATTCTCATCTTGAGATACATTTGTTTCATCAAACTCCACATCATGTACCTCCTCAACTATGCCATGAGTAAGATTCCATACTCTATATGCTTTGCTTGTAGTGGAGTAGCCAAGTAGGAAGCCTTCATCACACTTCTTCTCAAATTTGCTCAATCTTGCACCTTTCTTCAAGATATAGCACTTGCATCCAAATACTCTAAAGTATGCAATATTTGGCTTTCTTCCATTCAATAGCTCATAAGGTGTCTTCTCAAGCATCTTGTGGCAATAGAGTCGATTGCTATAATAGCAAGTCATGTTGATAGCTTCGGCCCAAAAAGAATCACTCACATTGTATTCACTAAGCATAGATCTTGCCATATCAATGAGTGTCCTATTCTTCCTCTCAACAAGCCCATTTGATTGAGGTGTGTACTTGGCCGAGAATTGATGTTTGATTCCATATTCATCACATAGCTCATCAACTCTTGTATTCCTGAACTCACTACCATTGTCACTTCTCACTCTCTTGATAGTTGTTTCAAACTCATTTTGGCATCTCTTGACAAAGATCTTGAATGTATCAAATGTTTCACTCTTGTCACTCAAGAAGAATACCCATGTATATCTAGTGAAATCATCAACTATCACAAAGCCATATTTGTTTCCACCAATGCATATATGCGGTTGGTCCAAACAAGTCCATGTGCAAGAGCTCAAATGGTTTGCAAGTACTCATCATGATCTTACTAGGGTGAGTATTTCCAACTTGTTTGTCAGCTTGACAAGAGCTACATAGCTTATCTTTCTCAAAGACCACATCTTTCAAGCCTCTAACTAGATCATGCTTGACTAGCTTATTCAATTGCCTCATTCCAATATGACCAAGCCTTCTATGCCATAACCAACCCATGCTAGATTTGGATAGCAAGCAAGTTGACAATTGAGTTTCTTTGGCATTGAAATCAACTAAGTATAGATTCTCATATCTAAACCCTTTGAATATCAAGTTAGAGCCATCTACACTTATGATCTCTACATCATCAACTCCAAAGATGCATTTAAAGCCTAGATCACAAAGTTGGGCTACGGATAGCAAGTTGAAGTTCAAGCTCTCTACTAGCAACACATTGGATATGCTCATGTCATTTGATATAGAAATCTTACCAAGCCCTTTGACTTTCCCTTTGCCATTGTCACCAAATGTGATAGATTCAATCCCATTGCAATCATTTTGCTTGATAGAGTTGAACATTCTTGAATCTCCGGTCATATGTTGAGTGCAACCACAATCAAGCACCCAATGCCTCCCTCCGGCTTTATAATTGACCTACAAAAGATTCAATTCTTCTTAGGTACCCATTGTTGTTTGGGTCCTCCAAAGTTAGTGACTAAGGACTTAGGTACCCAAATAGCTTTCTTCTTTGAGCTCTCATTGGGAGTACCCATGTACTTAGCAATCACACCTTTCTTTCCCTTGGTAAGCATATAACTAGAATCAAAGCAAATAGATGCATGTGTAAATTTTATCTTGCTTTGGTTTAGTTTGCAATATTGCTTATCATGCCCTACTTGCTTGCAACTAGAGCAAAACCGACCATTGCTCTTCACAAAGCGAGGCTTTGGAGTTGCAAAGGCCGCCTTGCCTCTCTTGGGGGTATATTCAAGTCCTTCTTGGCAAAGGGAGAACCTTTGGCTACCCAAACACTTAAGCAAGCGGGCGTCTCCACCATAGGCATTGCCTAATGCTAGAGTGAGCTTACCAACCTCCTTATTAAGGGTCTCATTCTCAACCATTAGTGTAGTGTCACAAGTGACAACATCACTAGTAGAAGAGGTAGAGTTAGATGTGCTACAAGAAGGGTTAGCTGGGGTGATGATGATGGGTTCATAGAAAGATTCATTGATTATATCACAAGTTATTCCCATGTTACTTGTTGAAACATGCTCTTTCTCATTTTTCTCAACAAGAAGTGAATGAGCCTTTTCAAGCTTAGAGTGAGCTTTTTCAAGCTTAGAGTGAGCTTTGCCAAGCTTCTCATGGGCATCCATTTGCCTCTCATGAGTAAGGTTGAGCTCATCAAAGGATTGCTTGAGAGAATGATTCTCTTTTCGCAATGCTTTGCACTCCTTTCTTGTGAGGAAAAAGTGAGTCTTAGCATCTTCCAACATTGCAATTAGTTCATCTTTAGTGGGTTAATCATCATCATCATCATCACTAGAGTTACACTCATCATCGGATTGTACCTTGGTTGGCCTAGCCATGAAGCATGTCGATGGAGTGTCAAAGAGAGAGATCTTGTTCTTCATAGCAATGCTAGCAAGAGTATTCTTCTTGCTTGATCTCTTCTCATCATCACTTGAGTCCTCATCTTCACTTGAATCACTATCCCAAGTGACAACATATGAGCCTCCCTTCTTGCTCTTTTTGAGAAACATCTTGCTCTCTTTCTTTTCTTTCTTCTTGCCCTTCTTGTCATATTCATCATCGCTATGATGTGGGCAATCCGAAATGAAGTGATCCTTGCTATTGCACTTGAAACACCTCTTGTCATTGCTCTTGCTCTTGAAGGAGTTCTTCTTCCTTCTAGCTCTATAGCCCTTCTTCTTCATGAATTTGCCAAACTTCTTGACAAAGAGGGCCATTTGTTCTTCATCATCTTCATCATCATTGCTTGATCATTCATCATTGCTTTACTCATCACATTTTGCTTTGACCTTTGATGATGATGTGGCTTTGAATGCCACACTCTTCTTCTTCTCATCTTTCTTTTCATCCTTCTTTTCCTTGTTCTCTCTAATCTTGTCCTTGTCTTCTCTAAAAGTGTCATCGATCATCACCTCACCAAGAATTTGGTTTGGTGTGGTTGTGTCCAATCCACTTCTCACCAATAGAGTGACTAGCATCTCAAATCTTGAGGGAAGACTTCTTAGGAACTTGAATGAGAAGTCCTTGTTCTCCACCTTCTCTCCAAGTGACTTAAGGTCATTGACAAGCACCTCAAACCTATTTAACATCTCGGGCACGTTCTCATCTTCCTTCATCTTGAAGCTAGCAAACTTCTCCTTCAAGATATAGGCCTTTGCTCCCTTCATAGATTGAGTCCCTTCATATGACTCTTCTAGCTTATTCCAAGCCTCATGAGCACTCTCCAAGTTTTTGATTTGCTCAAAGACTTCCTTGGAGATTGCCTCATGTATTGCACTCAAGGCAATATCATTGTTTTGGAGCTTCTCCTCTTCGAGCGTGGTGGGTGCCTCTTCATTTACCACCTCAAACTTCTTGTCGACCACCAACCATATCTTCCGGTTGATTGATTTAAGATAGGTGTTCATCAAGTCCTTCCAATAGCTATAATTGTTGCCATAGAACTTAGGTGCCCTCTTGGTGTTGTTGATTTGAGCCATTTTAACACCGTGGGATGTTAAGCCTTTGAGTACGGTGTACTAGCTCTGATACCACTTAAAAGGTCTAGGTATGGCTAGAGGGGGGTGAATAGCCTAATTAAATTTTCTACAACAACACTAAGCAAACTTGTTAGAATAAAACATGGCGTAAGCAAGTTTGCACTAGCTCTAAGGTTCGGCAAGCCACCTACCAATTCTAGTTACTAGCAAGATATGTTCTATGTCACACACAAGAGCTAGATCACTAGTGCTACTAGACTAAGCTACACAAGCTAAGCTAGAGGTTCTACTTTGCAAGAATGTAAAGAAAGTAATGCAAAGCTAGAGATAGAATGGTTATACCAACGTGAAGAGATAAGCCAATAGATAACCAATCAATCACAAGATGAAATCCTCGGTAGAGATAATGTGACACAAGATTTTTTACCGAGGTTCACTTGTTTGCCAACAAGCTAGTCCTCGTTGTAGCGATACACCCACTTGGAGGTTCACGCGCTAATTGGCAATCCAAGCCAAACCCGTTCAAGGGTGCCGCACAACCAACACAAGATGGGGAACCCCAAGCTACGCGGAATCCACTAGAGATACCTTTCGCGAATCTCCCGCGGGGTAGGTTCAAGAACCCCTCACAATCCACCGATCGGAGTCGGAGACAATCACCTTCCTCTACTCAACGATCCTCGTCGCACCAAACCGTCTAGGAGGTGGCAACCTCCAAGAATAACAAGAGCTCCACGATGACGACGATCACCAAGTGCCACTAGAATGCAATCAACGAGTAATGAACTTGGATTCACTCAATCTCTCATGAATATGTCAAATATGTTGAGAGGAATGATTGGTCGTAGTGCACTTGGATTCACTCAATCACCTTATATAGCCCACACCCACACACTAGCTGTTTCCACTCTTTTTCCTCTTCTCTGCGTACCTCCGGACGTAGTTTACACATAGGGTCTGGACCATCAACAGCGTCCGGATCCCTTCACCACCGAGCCCCAACGGCTGTGAGCCAGACTCCGGTCCTAGTGTCCGGACACCCCCGAGGTGCAGTCCGGACCATAGCACATGCGTTCGGTCGAGCCCCTGGTTCAAACGACTTCTTCCCGCGCGCACCGCAGCGCGCCACGTGGATCCGGACGCACGCAACAGTGCGGGTCCGGACCAACGGCTCCAGGGTCTGTAAATATATTTCCGCGAACCCGAGAGCAAGCCACAGCTCCTCTGCTCCTCGGACGCAAGTCGGGTTCACCAACCGGACCAACAGCCTGCGTCCGTATGCCTTCTCCAGAGAGTTTCCAGAGAGCGCTAGACACCGGACGCGCTTCCGGATGCCTGCATCCGGACGGCAAACAGGGTCCGGACTGCTCCTCTAGCCAGCCAGGCCTAGGGTGTGCTTCCAGACCCATCGCCGATGGTCCGGACACAGCAAACCCTAGTGTCCGGATCCTGCGTCCGGACTGCTTTCTGCTGCCCAAACAACTCCTCCAACTTCTCCAAGCTTCCAAGAGCCAACACTAAGTGATTCCTTCACTTGTGCACGTGTGTTAGCTTTTAGTTCACACTTATCTTGGATTAAGTTGGTTGTTCTCACTAGTTCAATAGATTTTAACGCAATGCATATGAACCTAGTGGCACATGATAGCCGTAATCATACTTAAGAGCTCCCTCCTTGATAGTACGGCTATCTATCCTAAACGTGATCACATCCTCTATGATGTCTTGATCACCAAACCGAAAATGGTTCCTAGCAATCACCTTTGCCTTCACACCATTTTCCTTTCCACCACCATGCTAGAGCTTGTGCCATCCTCACTTGATCCACCTTGCTCCATCACATGGTATGTACCATCCTATCTCATGATTCACACTTAGAGATCAAGGTTAGTACTTAGGTGGGTTTCATCAATTACTCAAAACCAAAACACATGGGGACTCTCAATGGTGGTATTCAATGCCGAATAATTTTCCCTCCAATTTCTGAATGGCGGCGCAGTACGCGTCCATCTTGTTGTTGGAGCAGCTCCAATCTTTGTTCAGCTAGTTGATTACCAGAGCTGAATCACCATTGACGATGATGCATTTGACGATGAGTTCACTGGCGATGCGGAGTCCACGGAGGGCTGCCTCGTATTCAGCAGCGTTGTTGGATGCTGGAATAGCAGGCGAAGGACGTAGCGGAGCTTGTCGCCAGATGGAGATATAAATAGGAGACCGTCCCCTGCTCCATGGATAGTTAAGACCCGTCGAAGAATAAGGTCCAGTGTTCTGGGACTTCCGCCGTTGTTGGTGTTTCGATGTCGGTCTATTCAGCGATGAAATCGACGAGTGTTTGCGACTTGATCGTCTGGCGACCTTGGAAAGCGATGTTGAACGTTCCGAGCTCGACTGTCCATTTGATGATTCTTCTAGTGGCGTCTTTGTTGCGCATGATATCTCATAGCGGGAATTCGGTGACGACGGTTACCTTGGAAGGTCGTTGGAAGTAATGCCGGAGCTTTCGTGCAGTGATGAGGACCGCATATAGGAGTTTCTGCACCTGGGGGTATCGTGTCTTGGACTCGTTGAGCACCTCACTAGCGAAGTAACATGGTCGCTGGACTGGGTAAGCATGCCCGCTTTCTTCACGCTCAACTACCATGACGGTGCTGACGACTCGATTGGTGGCGGCGATGTAAAGTAGCATTGGCTCGTCGTCCTTCGGGGCGGTAAGCACGGGAGGTTCCGTTAGGTACTTCTTCGGGTCTGTGAAAGCTTGGTCAGCCTCGGTGTTCCATATGAATTTCACCTATGCTAGCAAGCAGTCGGAGTCTGGCCTAGATAACGACGGTTATCGATGATGGTGGAACCCGTGGTAATGTAAAGCCTCTGCAGAGTGTTTACGGTTTGATCGATCGATACATAGACGATTCATCGGCTATGGACCAGTTTCTGTGACCTGCTTCACCCACTAGAGAGTGGTGTCTTCTTTTCTCCCTCTGGTTATGATATGTTCCGGCAGTGTGCTCTGATGGAGCAGTGTGCCGCTGAGACGGGCTCGAGAGGGAGTTGGACCGTCGAATGAGTGTGACGTGTGGTGAGTTGTGTGATTGGAATGGAATGGATGGATGGATTATGGAATTGGACAACTATACAATGACTTCTTCTACTTGTTTAATAATGAATCTTGCATAGGAAGCCAACAACCAAAGATAGGTCTTTTGTTATACCCTACATGCATCCACTACCACAAATATGCATTAGGGTGGGATAATGTGGCCAGTACAAATCGTACTGATAGATATTTGGCAGGTGAGGAACCGGACTTTGACTTCAATGGGAACGATGTGGATGACTAGGTGTCTCGTGTCTAGCCTCAGGCTTGGAGAGGATCCCGGCGCTTCTGCGTTGCTACTTTGATTTATGTTGTAGTGTGATTCCGCCAATGTGGCGTTGTAATAGACTTAAGTAAACCCTTCTATTTGTACTCTTGTATTCAAAGTATGCTAATGGTAGCAACTGAAATTTGGGTGATATTAAGGATTGCTCCTGCAATCTGTTTTATTATACTGTGAATCTGTGGATTTCCCTTCGTGGAAATCGAGGTCGTTTCAATCACCGTCGACCAGAGCCATCGTCTTGGTTTCCTTGGACTTCTTCAAGGCGCGCGTGGTCGGAGGTTCTGGGACGTCGAGATCCTCGGTACGGAGCTTGGCGACACCGAAGAGGTAGACCTGCACACCATGTAGTTATTCATGCCTGTCAGTGTCGTGGAGTGTTTGCTGCTCGCACTCATAAGCTACCTGGATGTCGGCCCGGAGGCTGAGAACGCCTTGCTGCGTTGGCATCTTGAGTACTAGGTAGGTGTAGTGCGGTATCGCCATGAGTTTCGCAAGTGTCGGGCGACCGAGGATGGCGTCGTATGGGGTTTCGAAGTCGGCGACGACGAAATTGATGCGTTCCTCGCGAGAGTGATCGATGGAGCCGAACCACACTGGAAGAGTAATCTGCCTAGATGGTCTTCAAATCTTATCTGGGATGATGCCTGAGAAGGGGAAATTCGTCGGACGAAGGTCGTCTTTCGAGTATTCGAGTCGGCGGAGTGCGCTGGGGAAAATGACATTGAGAGCGCTGCCTCCGTCGACGAGTAATCTCCTAAAATAGGTGGTCGCGATTACCAAGCTGATGACCAGCGGGTAGCGACCAGGGTAGGCGTGATGTGACCACTGGTCGCTTTTGGAGAAGTCAATCTGTCATTTCGTCCAATCTGGAGGGGCGGTATCGATGATGTTGTCGTCGTTGATGCTGGCCCGATGGCGTCGTTTGGAGTTGTCGCCTGGCTATCCGCCGAATATAGGGAAGATGTGCACAGCGGGCGTGAAAACGAGCGGGGGTGGTTCCGTCTCTTCATCTTCGGTGGGGCACCATGCGGTCGCTTCTTGCTAGGCTTGTTCTGGATGCCTCCTTGAGAGCGATGCACTCTCGCATGGTATGTTTTGCCCTCCTATGTAGGGGCACTGGCCATCGAGGATCTCCCAGTGCATGTCGTCGTGGGGGTGCTTCTGTCCGACGTTGGCGCTGGTTGAAGCGAGCGCCAACCGGCGTCACGTGGCTTCGGGAGTGGTCTTCTTGGAGGGTCGTTCGTTTCGGGCCAGTGCGCAGAGGCACAGTTGACACCGGGCGGCGCCGACAAGGTCGACGCAGTCGGCGAGGTTGTCGTTGGCCTGATCGATGGCTTCTATCAGATCGTCGGGGCTGATGGATCCGGGCGCGCGAGGCACTGCCTTGGCGATGTGGTTCTTGGGCTGAGGGGAGCTCGGCGCGAAGGGCCGAACGGGTTCCGCGACCTCCGAGATGGAAACGGTGCCGTCAATGGTCCAGATCATGGATCCGATCTAGAGAGTAGCGCCGCTTGCAGGGATGGTCATGGAGCCCGGGAAGGTGACCGCTTGACGAGCCATGGAGTCGTGGCACACACACCCTACCTGGCGCGCCAACTGTCGACGAAATATGTGTCGCAGTCTACCTAGGGGGGTACCCAAGGTAGTATATTGTAGACGGAGGTGTGGCGACGACGGTCAAGCGTAACACAGAGAGCGTAGACACAGCGATTTATACAGGTTTAGGTCGGCAAATCACCGTAATACCCTACGTCCTGTGTTCTGATGGCTAGATTGATCTGAGAGATAGGTTATAAGATGTGTTTTGAGGGGGGTGTCCCTACTCGCCTTATATAGTCGGGGAGCAGGGTTTATAATTTCCATATCCTAACAAATTACGATCGGTTCCCTAAGAAAAGGGATCCGAGTATATCTCCTAGATCTGCCTTGGCGAGCAAGGCTCTACGGAGTCCTTGACGAGCACAACGAGCCTGGTCGTGTGCCGGAAGACCTTGCGAGCTGGGCCGTCCTTGATGAAGAGGTTCATATAGGTCCCTGAGAATATAGAGGTAATATCCCCAACATGTGTGGACAGCACATAGCGACTTTAGGAGAAAATATGAAAACACTAAGAGGAGGGAGTTGAATTGGGTGTTAATTTCGAATTATTTTTTACGACCGGAATTTTTGTTGCAGTTTAAGACGGAAAGGTCATGGATATACAATTTATGAAGTCTTGATCCATTGTACCAGTTCGAGGTTAATAGACTTATTGATACCGTGAAGAGGCATGCGTATATAAAGAAGACGAAGCACACATACTATTCATACATAGACGGAGGAGTATGGCGGCAACGCTGAAATTTAAACTGCGACTTATTTTGACTCATCACGACAAAACTTACTAGGTCGTCTAAGGATTGACAAACTCAAATCTCTTTCTTGATTCTATGTTTGGTGGTGCATGACCATCCTCTAGTTGGTGGAGTGATTTATCATGTTAATTCTTTTTTTTTCACCAACAGGTGTGCACCCGTATTTCTTTAAGAGGAAAGGAATTTGTTTTACAACATCTTGTTAGTCCTGCTACCAACGGCGGTTTGCGAGGAGCAGACGACTGTTAATGAATGAGACATCAACTTGCTAACTAGCTATACAAAGCCATCCTTTCGCAACTAGCTTCTTAGAGGGACTGTGCCGTTTACACCACGAAAGTTTGAGCTAATAACAAGCCTAGATATTATGGGCAACACATGCGTTAGACTGATGTATTCGATGAGTATATGACTTTGAACAATAGGGCCAGATTCATCCTGATAGGGATATATTGTTGTAATTGTTGGTCGGAACATATCATTTCTCATTTGATTTACCAAAGTTTCATGAATGGCTACATAATTTGGACCAAACATAGAGGGTATTACTGCGTCTTATGCAATAGAAAACTTAGACAACACCACCGCTGTTGAGGGACCAAATATGGGTGCCAACTGCCAAGGGACAACACCGCAATTTTCAAAAAAAAAAAAAAAAAAAGGGACAACACCGCTCCCCAGAGACAGATATGTTATGTCGGATGTCACTGATGACTTCTTTAACGGCAAAGGTTATATGATGAAAAGGACGGTGAGGTTAAAAAAAAAGCTGAATTGTTGTAGTAAACAGCGAATGGGTACATATAGTCAAACAGTTGTTAGTGCCTTTTTCTATAAACCTACTATTTGATTGTAGACAGGATTTACTCGAATCAAACTAAAATACCTTACATTTTGGAATGTATTGAACCAAACTAAAAACACCCGATTTTTTTAAAAGAAAAAACACCCGATATTTTGGAATGGGGTATTTATATTTAATAAAGGTACAATAGGGAAATACTAGTCAACAAAAGCTTTCGTTTCAGACAAGACAAATAACAACTAGTTTGTTGTTGCTTTTGCTTTGTCTGAAGTCAAGCTTTGATGACCGAAGGTAGTGCTAGTACTCTAATTAATTGCTTTTCTCCATGGTGAGATTATACCCAAGGCGCCTAGTATTTCAAGACTGAAGGCAGTATTATTTTAGTGTAGTGTATGTTAAAGTTATCTTGATTTCCTTGTTTTGTCGACTGCTTGGTGATCGGTGTGCCTTACGGGCTAAAGAATGATACAGTTTGTACAGATTTACAAGAGCAGCACGTTAGGTTATTTCCTGAAAGAATGATATTTACTATATACACTACGTATAGGCTATCAATTAACCTCGAAGGGACGCGCAGCTCCCATGAAATTCCGGCGATTGCACGTCTTTACAAAACGAGATGATCATATCATGGTCTCAAATTTGTCGAGTTTCTTCACTCTTTGCATAGATCTGACCAGCAATGCCAAAAATATTCCTGCACATTTTCAGTTTGGATGAAATCAGCAATAGAGCGATGCTTATTTATCTAGAGAACCACTAGCCACAGACAGCTTGAATATAGATTGATTCTACTACATGGTAATATATGCACATATCAGCAAGTTTCATCAGCCTTTGTGTTACTCCTATATGATCAGAAGAAATAAAAAGATTAACATGATGCAAGAAACACTGAAAGGTGAGCTGAGAATGTTGTTAGAGTACAGAATTTATATTATGAAAGTATGCGCAAAAGGAAAACCTACCTGCACCAATGAAAGAGCCGTTTGCAATTACTTGGTTCCCTTGAATATTCAGTGTGACCCCAACATTCAAGAGAGTACCACCCAAGGCTGTATACATGGTTGCCATCTGAAGAATAGTAGCTTTACGTGCAGCACGTTCTGACTGCAAATGCCATTCAGTTCAGATTCAGGCAAAAGAAAAAAAAATGCTAGTTTTTAGTGTAGTCCAGATTTGAAGTCAAAGATAAAAAAAACGAATACTAGATTTTCGTATAGTCCAGATTTGTGCGAGAGCAAAGAGAAAATGTCCATGCAATGCATCTCCCACAATCTTAAGAAGATGCAAGATATCAATAAAAGTCATTGGCCTACCTCCAGTACTCTGACCCTGAGTTTCAGGTCGCCTGACTCAAGTTGTCCTACAAAATCTTCAATTCTCTGTATTCTGTAGGGCATTGATATGGTTGAATCACGGGCCTGTCATATGTAGAGTGGTAATGTTTTAGTGTGTGGAGCAATATACCATATACACGAGGCAATGTAAATAAAATAAATGTGAACCAGCAGATTTGTATGCTTACGTCATTTGCTTGCTTCCTTATCTCCTGGACCAATTGAGGTCCACGTTGCTGTCTCTGTTTCAAGTCTAACAGTTCCTGAAGTTCAAATCAAATTAGGCTTGCATACATAGAGAAACATCCAAATGGGGTTAAAGAACTATATTAGATGAAATAGTTAAAGAAGCCCAAGCACACCAAGGAATCTAAAAGGGAATAAGGGATGGTGTAACATGTGATTAATTTTCTAGTCATAATGACCCTTCTTAGAAGCCCTCCGTCCTAAAATATTCCAAGGAGTCAAACATTTTTAACTTTGACCAAATATATACTAGAAAATATTAATATTTACAGTGCATAATTAGTATCATTAGATAGATCGTAGAATATATTTTCATAACAAACTTATTTGGAGATACACATTTTGCTAATATTGTCTACAAGCCTAGTCAAATTTAAGAAAAGTTTGACCGGTACGACTACCATAGCGACACCTATTTTGGGACGGAGGGAGTTTAGGAAAAGAATAAATAAAACACATCAATGGAAAAATTATTGTGACAAAAGATGATTACTGAATACAAACCGAGAGTAATAACAGGAGGCTAACCTGCGCATATGGTGCTGCGACTTTGACAAACGAAAATTCTGGGTCTAATATGTATCCAATGCCTACCAAATAACATAGTCATCAATATACAAGTAGTTACCTTATTATTTCTGTTGCAATTGATCATAGAGAATAAATGAATAATTGGAAATTATGAATTGAGATAGAGCAGCTTAACAAGATGCATGCCTTTATTTAGATAGGCATGTGATTTCCTAGAACTTAGATTAACAGCAGATAGCATGATATATTCAGATACAGGCAGTAAAACAATAAAGAGTAAAGACAAATCTTTTTTAATCTTGAAGAGATGGTAGAGCTTTCCATCATTATAGTGATAATGAGAAGATCAACTACAAAACCAGCCTAGAAGTGCTGAACAAAGGTAGAAGCACATATGCCCCAAAAGAAAAGAAGAAAAAGTAGAAAATAAAGGCAACATTGAAATAACATGTTACTGTTTCCTCAGCTATTACATGAGATTTAGTATAAAGACTAATGTTTGTGTTCACATGTTGATCAGAAGATTCTATGGTCATAACCAAAATCTTATTTCAGTGGCCTGTTTTGCAGAGCTCGAAGAGCAGCTCCCATGCGCATTCCAGGGGGTGCTCTGCTAAATGATGTTTAACATAGAAGTGATTCTAGGTTGATTCCGTGAAGCGATTCTCTGAAAAAACTTGTACATCTGTTTCACTTTCCAAACAGAATCACTTCCTCAATAGAATTTATCCTAAAGAATCACATTCAGTCATAGAATCACTTCCCCAGAGGAGCTCCACTAAATAGACACCCATTGTGAATTCACTGACATTATATTTTGGGAGACATGATCCTCTTGATCATAAGCTTTCATCATAGACTTCCTGGTTCTTCTAACTATTTGTTTTAACTAAATCAGTAGCAAATGTAAGTAAGCTTCTAGCATATATAAAGAGTATAAATCCTGTTAATCATGGAAAACTAAGTGATAACTAAAAGAAGGCATTATAATAATTTCAGGGTTGTGAAAATTGATAACCTTCAAGAGTAGAGAATGCCCTTATAACAAATGTAAATGTGGATGGAAACCGAAAAGGTTGATCTTGTGCTATGGCAAATAAGTCCTAGAAATAAAATAAAGAAACAAAACTGTTACATGTTAGATTTGAGTTAATTTTCTAGAAGCCGTAAATATATCAGCGTATAACCTCTCCAATTGCAGCCAGAGTCTGTTGCTGATCTGGTGTCTGGCTCAACAGACTATCCAAGAAAAATTGTATGGACCTCCTAACCTACATATCCAAAAGTACAAATTATATATCATTTGAAACTTCACAGACCTTCTAACCCAATAAATAGTACACTGTACCAACCGGTGAGAGATCTCCTGTCGGCTGGAGAGCTTCCAGATCAATTAGAGCTTTCATAACCTGCAAGAAAGAGCTCATGAAGATAGGAGATGCATTGCGTGGAGGTTCAGCATCTTAGTTTGAAAAAAACATCAAAAGGTAAAATGCAAGTTAAAAGTAAATTATACTACTAATAACACGCCATTCTAATAAAAAGACTAAGATAATACCTTGTTTGCATCCTTCTCATACACAGAATAAAACAGGGAGAGTAATCTCTCCTGAGTGAACGATTTTATCTCACCCATCATTCCAAAATCATAATATATTAGAGAACCATCCTTGTCTACAGCAAGGTTTCCAGGATGAGGATCAGCATGGAAGAATCCGGTCTTCAATATCTGTTTTGTTCCCAGTAAGAACAACAGGGCAAAACAATCACATGTCATATCCAATAACGAAACAGAAACTAACATGGCATCTGGACTTGAACACGGGAGGAGAATTTACAAAAAGTGTAGAAATGTGTTATTGAAAAAAGTATGTTATATTGGCATGTTAAAACCAAAAAGTTATTCGAAAACAATGACAAGGCCGTGCGAACGAAACATTAAAAGTATGGATGGTCAGAGCAAGTTATAGATGATCTTGGAATGAAATAGATTGCTGTTTTAAGAACCTGGAAAAAAATTCTGACTGGTCCCACAGTAAAAAAACCGGAAAACATACCAAGGCATCTGACACTGGCTCCACATTAAATTATCAAATGATGTTTCCTATCATAATTCTATGAGTATTTCATAGGTGAAGTCTAAACAACAAGCAACCAAATTGAGATAAATTACTATAAGCAGCATAGGTAAAGAAACACAACCTGAATTAGGTAAGATTCTATTGCACGTGATGCAATTATTGAGCGACTATAGCCCCGGCTGTCAAGAACATCCAAATTGTTTATTTTGATACCTGTATAAATGATATTATAAAAAGAAGTTTCAAGGTAAGGATTGTAACAGCATATACTTCCATGTTACATCTGAAGGGATAAACATGGTTTAATAGTCCCCATCAGACATTCGTTGTATGTTTTAGTTAGCAGCAACACTTGGGCCTGAAACAATTTTAATTTTTGTAACACAAAAAATTTCTATCACTGGATTTTGACTTACATGAAACTTCCAATATAAGCACATTAATTCAGTAATTGAGATCATTTAGTTGAACCAATTATATAAAAATTTAACTGGCATAATTCTAACATAAGTAGTTAAAAATGGATTAAAGTCAGTCTCATCCTTTTCTGCATCACAAAGTAATTGAGATTTAATAATAATGACTTGGTTAGTTGAGTTAAAAGTGCCCAAACAATAGTTCATACAACTCTAAATATGAAAAATTTCTACAGTAAGAAATAATTAACTCTCACCAGGGACATACTCCAGGGTTAACACCTTTTCAGTTGTGTAGTCCCACATGATAAGCTACAAAAAGGGGGTATAGTGACACATCATGTAAGACTATGAAACTAATGTTGATAAAATGGAGGCTTTCAGTTTAGTGCTCCACCATGATTAAAATTTAAAATATTTAGAGAAAAAGACGGGGATTGAAAATATTGATTAGAACTGACCACTAAGCCCTTACATGGATAGCTCTGGTCTTAACTAGATACATAGTGCTCCACCACGACTAAAGTGGATTACAATTTACAATAATTTATAAGCACATAGATAGTCCTTTACGGAATGTTCCAAGTATATAGTTAGCCGCCCTTACTGCTTGTGCCAAACACTAATCAACATAAACCAACAGGTAGCTTGCCATATCAGTTCAGCATTAATACAACATTTTGTGATATTCATTGTTGAGCAGGCTTAACTACAACATAGCATTGCCTCAAATTCAATCAGGGTGCTGTATATGGTGATTATGTTCTGTTCTTCTAGGCATGCAATCTCAGTTTGTTTGATTATGATACCTGGAATTATGTGCTATTAGTATAATAGTGGTGGGGCACTGAATCAAAACCCAAAAATAAATTGCATTGTGAGGTCCAGGAAACATACTGGCACGCGAACCCACTTCATATTTCTGAAACCCCGTCGAAACCTGTCCGCATTCTTTCCTTCATTAATGTAATCAATTTCTTCATACAAAATTCTGAAACCACAGAAATCAGTATAATGAATTTTTCAGTAAAACCAATTTCCAAAGTAATATAAGCCTACATAATCAAAGTTTTGAGATCTCTGTATTTTACATGTTGCAATATATATTCTCCATTTTGCTTACATACTTGTTGAACCATATAAGTTCAGACTATCCAGAGTGCAAACTTCATTCATATAACACACATAAAATATCAAAGTAGACTATCTATGTTCGACAAAAAAAAAGAAGATTACATATTTACTTACTTGGAACATTCCTCATAAATACCAATCCAGTCCCTTGAAGGGCCTCCAAATGTTTCACTTCTTTGAAAATACTCGGCTACTATCTTTAAGTTCCCTGCAAGGAATCAAAGGGAAAAAGGTTTTACTATGATTAGTACATTGGTTTCATCAAGACAATGAGTATTTCAACATAGGATATTTGAAACATTTTCTAAGAAACCACACACATGAACATTAATGGTATTATTACATTTTATTTACCGACTGGTGTGCAAAGTAAAAATCCACCTTTTGTTCTGGGTAAGAGACGAACCTCTGATCAAATAGGTTTGAATCAAAAGAATGCATGCATTAAACTTTTATTTGTTCTGTTCCTCTAAAGCAATGGTTCTCTAATAGTCTAATCACAGACAACAATAACTTGTATATATCTTACTCAGGTCAATGTCAAAAAGTTTTCTGAGCCCAGGTCGCTGAACTTTCACTGCAACTCTTTCTCCATTGTGGAGCACCGCACGGTGTACCTGAAAAATAAAAACACACAGTAACATGGATGTATATTTCAGAAAAATGCAGCATAAATATCATCAAATGCACTGAATTTCATAAACTATTTCCAAACAAAGGCCATTCAGGCCAATAATGTAATATCATCAGTTTTGTTTTACCATGAAATAGAAATACATTAAGTGAAAACTGTTACCAATGATATGGAAAGCATTAGATATATACATGAGTTAAGTACCAGGGATATATTGTTTTACTTTAATTTAACTAGAGAGGATAATACATTTCCTTCAAATGCTGCAAGAGGGGCTAAATAACAATGCATCTAGTTTGTACAGGATTTAAACAGGGGAAGATCTTAGGACTGCATAATATGTTTATGGCATACTAAGTATGCAATGGTACTGGGTAAGAAAAATGTAGGTGCAGACAAAGTTTAAGATTAAATACCTGACCAAGACTGGCAGCAGCTATTGGGCGTTCTTCAAATTCTTTGTACACAATATCAATAGAACAACCCATTTCCTTCTCTATAAAAGACTTTGCCTTCTCAGGAGAAAATGCAGGTACTCTGTCCTGCATAAAATAAGAAAAAAGGGATAAAACATGAGTACTATACATCACCCTATGAAATGCTTTGGTTCTTAGACTCTTAGTCAATCCACAATACAACCACTGTGTCTCATAATTGATCATTTTTTTCATTGTCAGATAGTTGAAACAAAACCATCAATAGGAAGAAAGGAAAGAAGGGACAAACGAATCATGTCAGTATAATAAAAAGAACAGGAACAACATAAGCAGAAACATATGCCAATTCATCACAATAAAATTAAAATAAACAGATCTGAAACAAGCAAATTACCTGAAGTTTCGCAAGCTCGTCCACAAATTCTCTGGGGAATAAATCAGATCTAGTGGAGGATAACTGTCCAAGCTTAATAAACGTTGGGCCAAGCTGCAATACTTGCTCTCTTAACCATGAAGCAGTTTTACGCCTTCGAACTTTCTGCAAGATGTAAGCCAACCTTTAGCCCACCCATATATGTATAGTAGAAAGCGAATCCTTTCATATTGCAGCCCCAAGTGATGTAATTCATCATGTTTCGCATCATCACTACAAACAAACTTAACTCCACCTATAGATATTTAGAAAACTAATTGGAAACATGATGTGGCTAGTTGGCAAAGAAAACTTTCCTTTGATAACTTCTTTTGAATCACAATGTTATAGAATCATTTTTTCTTGAAGGAACATGACTCAATTTTTTATCTATATCTTAAACACATACTGTACCTGCATTTCTTCTGAGAATCCACCAGGATAAGCCCACTTTGCGTTGTCAAATAGCACACGGACTCGCAAAGAAAGCACAAAAGACCATATATCTATGCTCCTCTGCACAGAGTTGTAATTATCTTTTGCCCAACTGAATCCCTCATCAGAAGGCAAAACCTTCAATTCCTCTTGAAAGGGGTCATCTTTGGGTCTCATTTGCTTCTGCGTCTTAACAATAGAGGAAGTCTTGCTGCTTTTCACCAGACTAGTACCATTTACTGCCACCTTCGGAGTACCGTTAATGGCTGCTTTGGTTGAGCCATTGACAATGGCCTTTGGAGAGCCATTAATCGACACCTTGGTCGAGCCATTGACAGCGCCATTTGGAGAACCATTAACTGTCCCCGATCTTACATGACCACCACCATTGGTCCTCCTCAACTCAGTTGTTGGTACCATCTTTGTTGCCCGGCCATTAGTACCATATTTCCCAGATTCTGCTGGCCTAGCTTCTGCACGGAATGTTGGGGACCTCTTAACCAAGAATGTCTCACTCTTTGATGCCCCATACCTTGGGAGCTTCACACTAGAGATTGATGCTGAGAAACTAAGATCAGGCACCATCATCGCCATGAGTATGACCAATCAGAAGCCCCTGTCCAGAGAATCACACATTAGCATACATCTAGAAACTATGACCCCGCATGCCCGTCGAGAAATCCTGACAGAAAACAACAAATGTCCTGAATCACACTAATAAATTTGTCTTTTTTCAAGACTACCTCAATAACTAATACAACTTCTCCGGCAGTCAGCAATAATGAGCTCAGAGGAAATGGGTAACTAATTTACATATTTCTCATAAAGGATCAACCAAGAAATTCAGCAGGACTGTTCATGTCTGGAAGGTTGTAGCTGTATAATATTGATAAATGAAAAACATAAAAAAGATACATACGACCATTCCAGGTAGAGCTACTGACCTAATTCTCAATAAAACAGTTTTGTCAAACTCGAGGGCCCGAGAATTTATCAAGACATTAAAAGGCTCACACGAAGCAAACTATATTGTTGGTTGGTTCCTAGGCTGCGATCCTCGTCACCAAGAAACAGAACCCCACTGTGAACTGTCTAATCAAGACCCTAAACCATCACAAAATCATCCATTTCCCGAACCCATTTCATGCAAGCCGCCGGTCCACGGGCGCAGATTTCGACTGGAAGTAGCAAAACTAATACGGAACAAGAAACAAAACGAGTGGTTGGTGAGGAGTGGGAGTCGTTCAAGGAGGGGTTAAATGAGTGGATGAGGAGTGAGAGTCGTGGAAGAAGGGATTACCTGCTTCTGATCCCGTCGGCGAGGAGAGGTGAGGCCGTGAGGGGGTCGGGGAGGACTGATGAACAGGGAAGAAGGAAACATGTGCAGGAAGTGCAAGCAACAAGAATTTTACTATTTTATACGGTTACGATTACAGTTCATTTCCGATTTTTCATGGATAGACGAAAATGCCCTTGAGACTTCCATTTGTAGCAGGCACATACTGAACCCTGAACGTTTCTGGGGTCATCGTTGTGTATGAAACAATTGTAATATGCAGTTTAAGCCACGTAGCGGAAGCACATCAACTTTCAGTGTCATACAAAAAGAAAAGCTGTACGAGTAAAATTTTCTCGAGAGAAAACGGAAGCGTGGGGCTGCCGAACTGCTATGGTGCGCAAGACGACGCGCGGGAGGAAGCGAATGGCTGGCGGCTGCCGCCTGCGCTCAGCTTGTGTTCTGGGGGCGGCACACTGGCAGCCTTGAGGTGCTCCCGAGTCTTCCAGTCAAATCGTGAGCTGGGCGTGGAGTCGCCGGATGGGATTTTTTTCTGGGGACCAAGGCGGCTGAGCGTGGCGTACTAGGTGCTGCTTCTTTTGGCTGGTGGACGTAGGTGCTACGTTTCGCCGCTGGGGGGAGAAAAGTGTCGCTGCTAGAGCACCAGTAGAATGATTTGATTTGTCTAGCGACAATAGCCCATTTGTTTTGTTTTCTTAGGCCCAACGTGCCAACTGCCAAGATATATATATTGGTAATGCTGCGGATAATATGTTCGACTCGTCGAAGGCAACCGCACACGGCCCATCACCGCCACAGCCCATCTTCCTAATCGCCGGGTCCCCCCTCGCTTCGCACTCGCATGGGCACACAGACGCCTCGCACACTCCGCCCGCTCGCACTTGGCTTTGTCTTCTCCGCTCGCGCGCTCTCCCTCACGGCTCACGTAGATCCGCCGCTCGCGTCCGCGCTCCCCACCAGTCCGCTCCCCCTCATGCTTTGCCTTCCTCTCGTGCTCCTTCGCCGCGCTACCTTGTGCCTCGGTCTCCCTCGCGCGCGCACCCTGGAGGCACTCAAAGCCCCCCTACCATGGGGATCCGACGTAAGCGGGCGCAGATCGGCCGGATCCGCCAAGAGCAGGCGTGGATCCACTAGATCCACCACCGGCTGTTGTTGATGTGCGCGGGTGTTGACACCAAAGTGGCAAACGGGTAAAAGACCGCAAGCGTACGGTTGTCAAATGTAGCCTTCACCGGGAGTATTCCAGGTATCGTATTTTCCTCAGGGAACGAGAAGTGAGTTAACTAGGATTATGGATATGTCCTATGATGGATCAAGGGAGACTATGATAACTGGGTTGAGAGATTCGATATAGCAAAGATATCTAACAAGGCAAAGCTGTTTATACTGGCTTTATCAGCCCTTCTCTTGCAGGAGGCGATGAGATAGATCAGAAAGAGGACAAAACTCTAACCGGATCGCGCCATCAAGTTGTATTGAGGCCCTACCTTTTAAGAACTTATCTGACACACGTGATGGAATACGAAGACTAGATAGAGCTGTCACCTTCTACTAGCATCCAGAAACAATCCGCGCGATAAGCGGTTTACAAAGGTAAGATCTAGTCTAGAAACCACGTCTACACTATTCTTACTACTTTAACCCTACGTTAAGGCTAAATCACTCTACTTAAAGTAAAGCGATGAACAAACGCGAAAAGATGTATAACAGCTATGCCAGAAGTAGAATATTAATTGTTATAAAGAACTCAGATGTATCACTTACAAGTTCTGAACTTACAAGAGGATCGCATCCGTTGAGGTAGAACTCCGGAGAAGATTTCCGACAGATCCGGGGCTTTCTCCAAAAGACTTCCCTCACCCTCACTCTGCTAAGAGACTAAGGAGTAGTATTTCTCCAATGAGGCATGAATGAGAGTGAAGGCCTAGGGGGGTATTTATAGCTAGAGGTGGACTAGGGGCTACTCCGGTGCCATGTCAGGGATCTGCGCCACCTCCATCAGCCACCGTAGGATGAAACCGTCATTCTAACCGTCTTAAATCAACGGTGGAGATCAAGTGGATGCATGGAGGCATGCAGAAAGGCGGTGGAGAGCTCGGGGCATCTTCTGGGCACCTGGGCATGGTCGGCCGACCACCCCCTAACAAGTGTGCCCTACCCCTTTCTTCTAGAAGCTGACCCCACTAGTCAGGGGGTATGTGGGTGGTCTGTGGGCCCACCTAGGAGGTCGGCCGACCACCTTTAGAGAGCCCTGGGCCTCCCCTTTGGCGTGGGACCTCCTTGATAGGTGTGGATTCTGCTGTCCAAAATTGGGCCAAAAGTGTGGTCGATCGACCGTCTTTTGTGGCCAAATAAGCTCATCTTTTGCAGGTAGCTTCTAGAGGTAATGATCATCATGATGGTGTATTGGATTTTCACATTTGCCATACTTGGAAATATGTCATGTTTGGCCCATGGATCCTTGTGCTTTGATCCAGAACCGTTGAGAGGTAGCACACTTGGATCCAAGGGGTAGAAAGTGCTTTGGAGAGTGTTACTTGAATTGTGGGGGCTTGGGAGGCCTAGTGGCCCCACAGGGAGGTCGGCCGACCCCCTAAGTGGGCCCACTAGCTCCCAAAAGTCTCCATTTGTCATTACTTGTACTCAAATAGTCAAGGGACATGTGGAACTAGTTATTGGGTAAAATATGTTCATGTTATGTTATTATACTCTTAAAACCAAGGTTGTTGATGGTATTTTAAGGGTGTAAAAACATGGTGAAATTACCGTCAACAAGATCCCCCATACTTACCTCTTTGCTCGTCCTCGAGTAAAGGATAAAAGTAAACATGGCTATGTTATTCAAAGTATAAAGCAAACATAAAGATTTACTCAAGACATTTGTCATACTAATGGGATATGTGGTATTGTCTAATATATATTCTTGAGAGGTTGAAAAATGGAATAGCTCTCAAAGAAAAGTCATCTTCCCAAATCATATCTTAGGACTTGGAGTTTTTTGATAAGTTTTTCAAAAGAAAGCTCATAAGTCAACTTACTCCTCATATAGCACTCTAGATCGCTCATAAGGTGTATGGTTCCTCACCAAGGCATATATTTGAAATTTGCCTTATCTTTCCTCCTACTCTAAAAGCTTATGTGGAGCTATAGGTAGGGATAAAAGATGTAGCAAACTTACCTTGCATATATTGTAAAGTCAAACTCCGGATCCAATGAGAAAAATGTCATACTCTTAGATCAAGATGTGCAAGTGTGTGGAAACATGACAAATGATCAATACTCCTTTATATGATCTCTCTTTCCTAACTTATTATTTTGAGACATAGATATCTTTATTTTTCTATGAGCTTTGATGTGATCATCATCATTCTTTTCTATGACTTAGGACCTCAAGTGCCCCTATAATTTGTTTTTCATAGTCTATGTCTCATTTACTAGCACATACTAGAGAGAGGATTTTCTATTAGAGCATGGAGCATGAACTATGTGAAAAATGTAAGGCATGTTTCTGTGTACTTCCAGAAGCAGCATATATATGTGACGTGCACGTGATCTTGATCTTGGGAGCATGATAAATCTCTCAACAAGGGTCACAAAACTTGACCAAACTTAACACAAAAGCAAGTAGCTTATGTAGAAAGCTTATATCATAAAAGAGCATATATGGCTTTGATAGGAATTTTCTCATTATAGAGGAGTAGTGACATTATGGTTTTATGACGTTTTCAAAAATTGATCTCCAAATACTTTAAATAGACAGGGTGTGAATCATGAGCCGAGAACATATATCACATTGATCAACAACTTAGTCAATATGGTTTCCTATCAAGATATTCTCCCACTAGCATAAGCAAAAGCAAGAATTCATCTTTATGACACTTTTACCCTCAGAACGTCATAGATCATGTCACTATTCAAATTTTAGTTTCAAATGTGATCTTCTTGTTTTTATTCAATATTTAAAGGGAAATAAACTAAGCAATTGATTTCATGAAAAAATAAAATTTTATTTTATTATTTTTATTATTATTATTTATCATTATTATTATTATTTTTAGAAGAGAAATGGGTGAAACAAATAAAAACATAAAAGAAAAGGGAAGGATATGTGGCAAACTAGTCAGAGTTGATGAGGATGTTGCATGGATGCTGGCTGGTAGGCCTGGTGCCTATAAGTACGGTTGGTCGACCGCACTCCGGGTCCGTTTGGCCACTTCGGTCTCTGCATTCGAATTCCGTACCTCTGAATGTTGTTCTGCTATGTCTGAACTGCAATTTTGGCCTCTAAGGTGCATCGGCCGATGCACAAAAGTGGTCGTTGAGGTCCAATGTTTTTGTGGGATGTGTCATGATCGTGTTCATCATGATTCCATGGTCGAACTGGTGAAATAGTATCTTGAGGTGTCAATCGATACCCCCCATACTTGTTTCACTACATACTAGAGCACAGAACAGAAAGAGATCAAATGCAGGGGTTCTGTTGGAGTAAGTTACCAGCAGAACCAAGAGTTTCTTTTATCATTGATAGCTTAGGCGTATGTTCATTGATTCATGAGCGATAGACTATCAAGCCTAAGTATCTTGTTGCTATGAAGGGCTAAGGTGATCCAAGGGAGAATAAGGAGAGAGAATGTCCTATGGCCTTAGCATAAGGGATGACAAGCATCTCTTTATTCTCTCTTCTATCAGGGCCATGAGGTAGGTTGTGCCGATGGCTCTAGAGGATGACTAAGGAGACGCAACGGCAAGGAGATCCTCTCTCTCAATGGTTGTGGATAAGCGTTTGAACTTTGCATTAGTGATAATGCGAAGATCATTAAAGCTATCTTCAAGACCTAGACGCGCCATTCTCTCCTCAGAAACCCTTTCTTCTAATTTGGTAATGCTTTCTTTGGCAACAACATGTAGAAACTTTTCCATATCGCTCTTCTTCTTGGTGGAACCATGGTGAGGTCAAGGAAGGTGAGAAGGGAAGCAAGAGGAGATGGATTTTCTACTAGTGGTGAAGAAGAACAAGGTAAGATGAGGAAGAAGGAGAGGGAGAGGTTAAGAAGAGAGAATCCAACGTCCTTCGCCTCTATTTTCACTTGGATCGTGCCGGAAACAGGATAGGAACGTTGGTCCAATGTTCAGGAGCAACGGGCATGGCTGAAGGGCCAAATCCACGGTCGGCCGACCGCTTTTTGGAAGGTTTGGCTCGGCCGAGCCTGGATTGGGGGTCCCATAGGTCAGGTTAGGCAGCCCGCGCAACGTCGGGCTGAGAGGCCACAAGAGATGGTCGGCCGACCGCCTATTCGGGCCAAATGGGCCCAAATTTTATGTGGGAGGTGACAAGGCTAGGTACATGCTAATTCTAGGGTCAAACACAAAAAATGAACAAAAATTAAAACAAGTAGATTTTAGTTCTTAATTGGATTAAGGACAAAATCTATCATGTTAATTTCATGCTCAGGTGATTCATGAAAGACTTTAAGACATTGACCATTTACCTTTAAAGGTGTCGTAGCCATAATCGTGAAGCATGACGATTCTATGTGTCACGACATTGATAATGACGAATGGTCTTTCTCCTGTGAATCATCGCGTTGTACTCAGACCCTTTCCTCCATTCATTGCTTCTCTCCTGCGAAGGATTAGTGGACAACACATACCTGAAGTAATGCACAAATATTTTGAAGCAGGGGCATTATTTTCATAGAAATAGAGGACATCTTCTATGTTATATAAAAGTTGGCTTTAACAATTTTAGCACAGAAAGAGATGTTCCATCATTGTTCACCAATTCTTTTAAAAGTTAAGCAAGGTTAAGGCAAAGATGTGCAAGATTATTACTATCTCAACCCTTGATTTGTCTCTATGAAAGATCTCTTGACTAAACCACCAAAATTTTGAAGTTATCTTACATAGGTTAGTCCAAAAGTTCAACCAAAGTTATTGGGTGGCCCAGCTATCTTGTCGTTTGTTTGTTTTATAGGATGATGATGAAGTAAGTGCTCGTGTTTGCTTCTCAAGATTCACATTGCATGGGCTTTCGATTCTTTCTCATTGTTGTCCCTACTGGGCCGGGCCTGCTCGAGCGGTCCTGTCACCATGCGTCCACCGTAACCTTTCTGTTTCATCCAAAAATTCGATCCCTAATTGGTTATCGAATATGCTTTTGGAAACCACATGGCACATGCGTCTTCATTGTCGCCATGCAGGTGCTACCTAGCTAGCGCGGTGCCCTCATTCAGCGTCACTGCAATCAACAGCCATGTTTGCAACAGCACTCAAAGGCCAAGGCCCACTGGGGTGAATCGGGTTGAACCCGTGGCTGCTGGCTCTGACAGTCCAGGAAGAGTGGGAGCAGAGGAGAGCATATCCATGCATATCAAAATGCCTTCCAAGTCCGGTTATTTTGCTAACAAACATATATCACAGGTTCAAGAGAGGATTTGACAAGAGCCCGAAACTAACCAATGAGATTCAAAACCCTTCTCTTTCCCGCTGTATATGCCTCTTAAAATGACAAAAATACCCGGACAAAACAAACAGCGTGGGAGCATTTTGACCATTTTCGGAATCAGGCAGCGATGGTACGACGTGTAATCCCAAGCCGTAAAAGTTACTACTAATTCTAGCTAATCTCACAACTGTAAAAGTCCAGTCACCCTATTCTCACAACCGTAAATATTATTATTATTCTCATCCCGCAACCATCACTACTACAAAAATCATTTTTACTGGCACGTTGTTTTTTTTTCACAGACGGTTCACAATTTTATGACGCCAGTACAAAAAATAGGGTGGGCCCAGCAAAAGAACCGCCTGTGTAAAACCATTTACACATGCGGCTGATATTATAAACCGCCTGTGTAAATACCTGTACAGTTAATTTTTTTGATTTTTGTAAAAGACCTCTGATGGAAAAACTTTATACATGAAAGTTGTAGATCTCGAAAAGTTATGAAACTTTGTAGTTCACAACTTTTTCATTTGAAATCATCTTGTCATCGAAACTTACGTTTGAATGTGTCAAATTTGAAATTTAAATTTTTGTAAATGACCTCGGATGAAAAAACTTGCTACATGAAAGTTGTAGGTTTCGAAAAGTTATGAAACTTTGTAGTTCACAACTTTTTCATTTGAATTCGTTTAGTGGCTCAAAAAAATCAATTTACACTCGGTTTAGTATAGAATATGAAGAAGTACTGACGAATCTAGACACAAGTGAGTCATGGGTGGAGTGGTAGAGGCGGTACCACGCGAGGTGAGGTCTCTCAGGTTCGAATCCCCGGCGGAGCGCGTTCGCGAATTTTACGCGAAAAAATGTGTGACTTGCGACTTCGACAGGCGGGCGGATTAATACTATCTCAGGTTCGAATCCCCGGCGGAGCGCGTTCGCGAATTTTACGCGAAAAAATGTGTGACTTGCGACTTCGACAGGCGGGCGGATTAATACTACGCTTGTCCTAGAATTTAATTCTTTTTTTTCGATTTTAAAAACGCGATTTTATTCTGCGGATTAATACAGGCGGCTCACAGCCCGCCGCCTGTACTGTGGGCCAAGCCGCTGCCTGTACTGTGGGCCGATTAGTACTGACCCCTAGTACAGGCGGTGAACTTGGCCGTCTGTATAAATGCCTCTACCACCGCCTCTAAAAATGTTTTCTGTACTAGTGCATAAAAGTTTTTAGAATAAGATTGACTGATGGCTAGAGTTCTACGGTAACATGATAAGAATTATATATATAACCAAGCAACAAGTTGAATATTTCGTTGCAAGGCACGCGGGCATGCGTGCTAGTACTATACTCACTCAATCCGTCAAATTTTTTTGCAATTGTAGCTCTTTGCTCCTCCGTCGAAGAATGCAATTGTAGCTATTGTAGAGTAGGATGTGATGGAGTCTGCGGTACTAGACACTGCGAGAGCAAAAATTGTGTGGTTGCCATTATGATGCGTGCATAGGGAACAAAAAAAAAATAGTGAGTTGCGTTGAAAAGAGTATATAAGTTAGGGACACATGCGCAATTTCTCATCTCTGCCAACTTTGTCTTGACCAAGAATTGCTTACATTCACGGACGGACAGAGTACTATATATGAAGCTGACATTTGTCCCAGGCTAGCTTCTGCTAGCCAAGGACAAGCTGCCTGTCTGTCCCTTGAATTAGATGAGCCTGTCTTATTTTTTTATTAATTACATATATGAGTAATTCGACCATAAGACGAATAGACAGCAACTACTAGTGTAGTATACTTTGTTAATGTCGTGGTCACCAAATTCATCAGAGTTGGCCTGCTGCTGATGTCCATCGATCCAGCATGGCCTGACACTCTTTCGGCCTATACTCCGGAGCGGTGTGACCTCCTCCCTGTTTGTATTTTATTTTATTTTATTAATAATTGTCCCTAAAACATTACTGCTAGATCATAGTGCATGCATGCATGTTTAATTTATCCGTACCTTTACGGTGGCGAAAGTGAGGTTGTGGGCGTAAGTCCTTGTGAACCTACGCGCGTATGTACAGAAATGAGAAATCATAACTGGAGCTGTGAACTGAAGCAGCCAACAAGAAAGACACGGAGCAAGCTAAGTAGCTTACCCTGCGACCTGTCGGTTGGCGTACCATGGTCTCCAGTCGCTGACGATGGGGTAGCCGATGGTTCTGATCCACTCTTGGGTGCCCACGAAGGTCATGTCCAGGTCATGATCGCCGCTGCATATACATTTGTAGATGTAGTGCATGCCATTCGTCCATTATATATATAGACACACACTAATGTGAAGTAGTCCGTACGTACTTGTAGACAAGCGCCCTGTATCCTGCCTTGGTGAGGTTGACATGGTAAGGGATGACGGTGGTGAGGTCGTGCCTGAAGTGCCACAGCGTGGTGCATCGACTCCACGAGCCAATGGAACCTTGGTGGATGCCGAGCGCCTCCCTCACCTCCGGGTCGTCCGCCCAGATGTAGGACAGCCGGTAGCCGTTGTCCCTGCACTCCACGGGCAGGCCCAGCCTCTGCTTGGCGAAGAAGCCCGGGTGGGCGACGTCGTCCTGCACCAGCATCGACCGCCTGCCGCCCTCACCGCCGCCGTAGCCCTGGAAGATGCTGCCGACCCGCACGGCGGCGCCGCAGAAGGGCTCCAGGATGTGCACGGGGTTCACGGCGAAGGTCACCATGTTGATGGCCGTCATCGCGCTGGCGCACCGCGCGTTCGTGGGGTCGGGCGTCTTGTAGAAGTCGCCGTCGCAGCCTAGCCTGGCGGCGTCGTACAGCTCGTCGGAGATGAGCCCCATGCCGTGCATGAACGGCACCTTGCCCCCCGTGTCGTACCGGTCGTCCGTGCCGGCGTTGCCCACCAGGTAGCCCACCAGGTTGGGCTTCTTGGGGTCGGAGCTGGTGGCGATGTCCATGGCCGCCACCGGCACGGTGTAGCCGGAGTAGGAGTCGCCGCCGATGTAGAGCGGGTTGGACGCGAACTCCGGGTGCTCCGCCAGCCACTTGCGCAGGAACACGTGGTGCTGCCGCCCGGACTCCGTCAGGCTCACGTTGAGCCCGGCCTCATCCCGGGAGTAGGAGAAGCCCGTGCCCACCGGCGCGTCCAGGAAGATGACGTTGCTCACCTTGGTCCATGAATCCTCGAAGTAGACCAGGCGCGGGAACCCTTCCGTGTACCCAGCCACATCGAACTTGAGGGGCCCTGCACCACCACCATAGCATCATTTTCTTAGATACTCCCTTCATCCCAAATTATAAGACATTATAATAATTTTGGAAAGTTAAAGCATGTTAATTTAGCTAATAATTATAGAGAAAACTATAAAAATTTACGACATCAAATAGACATAATATAAAAATATAATTGATAATGAATACTTATTTGACATCATAAATGATATTATATTGTAATATAAGTTTGGTCTCGAAAATTTTTAGAATATTTTATAATTTGAGATGAAAGAAGTACTAGACAAGAAGAATC
This sequence comes from Microstegium vimineum, assembly GCA_022036555.1. NCBI lineage: Eukaryota > Viridiplantae > Streptophyta > Magnoliopsida > Poales > Poaceae > Microstegium > Microstegium vimineum. The sequence goes on along the minus strand of CM039124.1, from coordinate 13,994,646 downwards.
ACATGCTCGATAATATTATTCTTACTCTGCTGCAAGATGTACTATACGATGAGTTCATTTAAGTTTGCATAAAACTGCATCGGTATGTTCAATGTCAGATTGACCATGGAATGTGTCTTATTGAGTACATACGCGTACTGCATTTATTATTTGGTATTGTTAAGTTTTTTTTTCCTTATAATAAACTAATTAAGTTAAATTGGACAAGTGTATTTTGAAACTAAGACATGTTACATCTTGGAACAACAGAGAAAGTAGGATTGAAACATTGATATTTTGTTATCGCTCGGTGGGTGGATAGAGAAGCTAGAGCAAGTGAGCAATGGTCAGCAGTAGTGCCACCACCACCCGTGCCCTGCTCTGCTCACGCAAGAGAAAAGAGTGGCCGAGCAGAACAGCTAAGCAAGCAACCAAAAAGGAGAACGACCGGAGAGCATGGAATTGGAATGGTTGGCCCTGGACCTGAATAGCAGCAGGGGGTGTCACGGAAAGGTTGCCAGTGGCCGACGGTGTCTCCGTCAGTGTCGTCTGTATATATAGATAGATACGTAGATAGATCCTAGGGCGGCCAGGACACATGAACCGTGTCCTCATCGTCGGCGTCATGCGTTTTGGCAGTGACGATGTATGCTGCTTGCTAGGCGAGATATCACTGTGCTTTAATATGACGCATCCTTTCCATTTCATATATGCATAAAGCAGTACCCGCTCAATTCTAAATTAATTATAGAGTTATATTACTATTTTAGGATGCAATTTTTACTACGTATGTATTTCAATCAAACTTTTAGAAAAAAAACTCAATAATAACTTATAATTTAAAACAAGAATGTACTAATAACGGAGTCAAAAAGAAAATTCATTTCAATTTTATCTTAAACCAAATTATTTTAACTTTAATGAAATAAATTATATAGGACTAGCTATTTGGTGTCATAAACATTAATGTTTTCTATATAAATAGATCTGATCAAATTTAAGATGAATGAACTCAGGTCAAAATTCTAATGATTATATTATATACATTTTTTGTATGGAGGATGATTGAACACAGGAAGCATTTTACAATGAAGGTCGGACGTAAGATGAAATAATTATGTACTACCTCTAATGATCACTACTACCACAAAACAAAAAAAAAATTACCTGCCAAAAACCGCTAAGAAAAATAGTTATTGGCGGTCAACAGTCAAGCATGAACCGCCAAGGCTAGATTGTAAGGAAAATAGAATTTTCTTGGCGGCTAGCCCTAAAGGAAATTTTACTTGACGGCCAACCGAGAAAAAGGATCTTTTATATGTATGCCATTAAAAATTGGTAATTATATACAAGCCATTAAAAAGATGAATTCTCGTAGTTGCCACCGTCAGATTTATCTCTAAGGGTGTTGAACTATAGTTGTGCAAAGTCAAAAATACTATTATAAATCTAAATATGTTATTAATTACTTTTAAGCATCTTAATGGCTTCAAATAAAATAAAACTCAGGTTATAGATCTCGTTGAGATCTACGATTTCCATATAAAGTTATCTTTATTTATTTTTTTATAAAAAATATATGATTTGATATGATCGATATGTCTTAGAAAAATCATACATTTTTATATGAAACTGAATGAAAAAGGTGTATAATTAATATTTATTTGATATTATAAATATTATTTTTTTATTTATAATTGATCAAACTTGTGTGATATATATACTAAATCATGACACTATTTTAGAATTTATATATATTTTTGCTAGGAGATTGTATTCGTGTGTGTTGTGCGCTCGCTGGTGCGCGCCGCAGGCTTCCGCGGCCGGACGGCCGTTTCAGAATATTAATTTAGGCAGTTAGTTAGTTATAGGATGCTCCGTCCGCGTGTGTATGCCGGCTGGCCTGGCCATACACGAAGATGAAGCTGAGCGGTTTCGTCCTACTGGTGACGATGACATACATAAATATACTCCTATATATCGGAAACACAATTTGTTAAATTTTTTGGATGTGTAAAACTTTTGGCTGAAATATGAGAATCTGAATGAATATCAGTATAAATAAAAAACAAAATACCTATACATGTACATTTCTCGCCGGTCAACAACGGCAGGGCCGAAAGTCGCCGGGAATTTGGAAGCGATGCATGCATGGCATGGATGAGTTTGCATATGGATGAGTTTGCATATGGTGACAGGTGGTGGATGGGCGTCGTCAGTCGTAGCTTGCCGAAAGATAAGATCCAGATCGCGAACAGATCCAGATCGAGAAGAAGGTAGTAATACAAGGATGCAGCAGCAGGTAGCCAATATATGCATCGTGCAGGTGTGTGTATATACAATGAAATTACCATGGGCGGCGTACTGTAATTCTGAAGGACGAGCCCGGCCGTCGGTGCCAGGAGAAGGAAGGAACTAGCTAGGAAGGAAAGAGAAGACTGATGACTGACTGACTACTGACCGATCTCGAAGAGGAGTCCAGAGAGCGCGGAGCATCCGGGGCCGCCGGTGATCCAGAGGATGAGCGGGTCCTCCGCCGGGTTCCTCTCCGACTCGATGAAGTAGTAGAAGAGCCGGGCGCCGTGCTCCTCGTCCACCTCCACGTACCTGCATGCATATATGGATTATCCATCATCCCGGCCGGTCGGTCACGGATCGGATCGGATCGGATGAGCAGCCGAGCAGAGGCATGCATCGATCATGAGCATGAAGCTGAGCTGAGGGCTAGCTAGCTAGCAGACGACGTTAATTACTATAGATACCCACCCTGTCTCGAGGTGGAACGGCAGAGGGCCTTGGAATCCCTTGATGTGCGTGATCACGTTCCGCCCCCCCACTGCCAACGCACTTGAGAATCTGCTGCTCGCGACGATGACGAGCAGCAGCAGCATCGCCGGGAGCGGGAGGAGGAGTTGCCGCTCGAGCGGCGAGCGGCGGCAATAACAAGCGGCGCCCATGGTAGTGGCAAGACCACGACGACGACAAATTAAGATGCCGTACGTCGTCGTTGCAACCGCTCGCTCCCTACCTCCCTCTAGCTCGCTCTTCCTAGTCCTAGGAAATTAAACAACTCGGATCCGTCGTCCTTAGCTACTTCGTCTCTTTCTTCCTTTATACTCCACTGTGGAGTAGTGGTCCACAATATATATATTGCAAAACATACACAGTGCAAAGTGCAGGGATATCTCTTTCGCAGAGATGGACTAGTATTACGTACAAGGACGGACACTACTGTTGCTAGCTTAGCTCCATATTTTTCAACACCAATTTTCCCTGGACGACCATATTTTTAGGTAAGGACACAAAGTTCCAGCTTCTACTACCATCCGAAAATGATACATAACTGGGTACAAATGAGAGCTATGAGGCACACACACTCAAACGAAAAAAAAAGCTGAGTTCAGCTCATCTATCTAGTGAGTCATGCGTTAAAATAAAAGCAATAATTAAACATCAATACACAGTACGTCTCGACCATATATATGTGCATGCACGCAGCTAGCTTAACACAGTCTCCATGTTGACTTGTGTGCTCCTCCCGAGTAGTGCTTACTGGAGTAGAGTACAAATAGATAAGAAGTTGAGATGAAATTCCTATCTACTTTGTATTAGCTAGCTAGCTTAGCTACTCTAGTGCCAAAAATTCCTTTTTTCTCTAGTAGATCGATCGAATCATAAACGTAAGCGAGGAAATCATTTGCCTCTTTGCTCGGTCGACTAGTACACTATAACAGAGGAGGGCGCGATAGGCATATATGCATGTCACTGTCGTCGCCTTGAACAAAATAAAACAACAAGAGTACCAAGGTTGCTTGCACGATTAATTGGTGGATGCATGTGTTGACGATCGTGTAAATATTTATTAATTTGTTGCAGATTCATCTCGATCGGATATATATATATATATATATATATATATATATATAAAGATGAAGATCGATGATGAGGCGTGTGTTACTACGCTGAATAACAATAATATCAACTATAACATGTGCGTGCTTGCTGCGCGGAGAGGAATTAAGCAAGCAAAGGCGACGACAAGAACACACACAGAGGTGCTGTACGTGCGTGTACGACTGGTTTTTCTATCTATCTGGGCAGCTAGCTATGCGGTCACTGGCTGCGTAAGCCAGAGTTGTTGTTTCTTGTATTGCATTATAAATTTGGTCTTCGGAGAAATCGGTGAGCGAGAAAAACGACGAAGAAGGATCGGAGCAGCAAGAGCGTCGACGTCGGCGTCGGCGTCGATGAGAGCTACATGTGCATGTCGCCTAGCATGCGTCCCATTGCAGCTACCGCTCTAGCAATATATATCACTCCGTGCCTCCGCTCCTACTTAGCTACACCCCTCCGTGTGTCCCATATTATCTATTGTTTTTATTTCCGTGTCGCGTGTTATCTGTTGTTTTTTATTTTCGTACCACATGTTTAACTCATTTTATAAAAAATATATATATATAATTATTAAAAATAAGATTTAAAAATCTTTTCAGTAATATTAATTATGTATCATAAATATTAATATTTTTAATATATATTTTTATTAAAGTTGTTTTTGAAACGAAAGTGATAAATATTTTGAGGTCGAAGAAGTAGTTTATTACTACCTCTGGCATGGAACAAATAAAATTATAATATATGTACCATTTTAATAGTAATTTACATTTGTGCCTCTAAATTAATTTATTATAAAAATAAATTTTATAATAATCTAATAATGTTTATTTGATATTATAAATATTTATATTTTTTTAATCTATAATTTTTCAAACTGAATATACAAAAGAACTACACTATTTTAGAATTGTCCTTTTTTTTAACGGAGAGAGTATGAGTAAGTATAGCAACACAACCTCGGGCATTATATTCTTATATTATGAGAGAATTATTTATCTGGCAGTGAAAAAAAATCACTCTTTATTAGTATAAGGCACCAAAATTTTTGAACTTACTTATCTAGCACCAACTTGAAATTTTCTTTCGTATATGTCAGTGTCATCCATTTGAGACACTAACGGTGTCAAGTGACAATTAAAATAACATTTGCGTCATTCTATATAGCAACAGTCAAACAACATATAGTGCTGGATAAGAAAAAAATAGATAGTCATGTTGTCAAATAAGGAAAGCATAAATATGACATGTTCTTGTGAACAAAAACATGAGATTTTGATAATTGATAGTCCAAATAATATTAAATAATTTTATGCACAAGCTTCACAAATCTGATCATATTGTGCACATACTTAAAAACTGAACAATAGTGAGCACCTTGCACAACACACATTAGCTCAACAAATCCATGCAATAGATCCAAATATGCATACATTACAAAGTTCATAAACACATGAAGGTCCATACATAGGAGTCTAAGTTTGTAGAATAAGTTTATCATACACACATAAGTTGCACTACATTATAGTTCATGAGAGCATATGCCTTACATGTTGCCAAGCACATCTACAAGAGACTCCATCTACAAAGTGAATCACAAGCTCAACCTTCGTTTGCTTCTTGTGCTATTTGCAAGACTAATAGGCTTAGTTGTTTTGTTTCTGGCGCCCATTGCAGGGCTATCAAGTGGCAGCATAGGATTTTTTCAGGTTTGAAGCAAGTTGTTTATTCATCCTTTTGGCCTTCTCCTTGGTTGGAGATTGAAGCTCGATGGAAATTGGCTCAGGTTGATTGGAGCGGCTTCTTGATATGCACATGTACATGTATCAAAGTTGAATTTAGATGTAACAAGAACTAGAAGAACTACCATATCAAATGTAACATGTTACATTTTTGTTGCTCTAGAGTTGGAGTTACCATGTTTCTCATTGTCTTGCTTGTAATCTCCATGCTTTGGCTACGGTGAGAGAAGGTTGGTAATTAGTTTGCAAACCATGTTTCATTCAATAGAATACAAAAGAGATTGGAATACTAGTTTGAACTCTTTGAAGGTCTAGATGTAGAGTCATGCATTCTTCTCTTCTTCTTACTTGTTATCTTCTTATTTGGAGACTTCTTAGTTGTAGTTTCCAAGTTTTGACTATGTTATTAATGAATGTAATTCAAAATCAGCACAATTAAGCACAAACGAGCAGCTTTATACTTAGAAATCAACACAAGTGAGCAGATTTTATACTTAGAAATCAGCACTAGTGACCACAAGTAAGCAGATTTTTCCACCAAGCAAGTAGATTACCTAGGTGGAAAAGACATAGACGATGGTGAGTTTTTCCCAAGACATATATTCAAATTTCCTATTTTTCCTTCTTGGAGTAATCTTTCTATTGGTTGTTCTATCAATAGATCGAACTCTATAATATCATAGATATAAGAGCTCAACTGTACTCTTATTCCTTTGACCTGGATAGGGAGGACATAAAGAATTCTCAAAGTTGGAAGAATATGCCCAGAAAGGATTTTCAATAACTTTGTTGTTCGGGTTATAGACATGTCTTTTAATAAATCAAGAGAAAAAGATGTAAACATGATATTAACATCTGCAACCAGATTATAAAGAGCTTCAAAATGGGCTTTGTGGATTTGGAGGCGAATGGAGATGGAAGGTGAATCCAAACGGATCACCTCAGAGGAAAGCTCTGATTCTTCTAACCAACCGTTGCTTATAATCGACACTAGCTCTTGCGTAGTCTCTTTAAGGAAAGCTTCATTAGAAGGGTCTAGGATTTTATCATGGAGTTTAGACTTCTGGGGTTTCCTTATAGTGTAGTAATTAATTCGAGGTGTTTCCATATTCGGTAAAGATTCATCCTCGAATTCAAGCAAGAAATAAAAAATTGGAGTTTCCTCCTCTTTCGATGATTCATGAGTTGAGATAGCTAAGGCGGGTAAAGATTTAGGTTTAGCTATCTAGAGTTCTTCCTCTATTGGTCCCTCTTCCAATTCTTGAGGTGGTGATTCATTTTCAACTATTTTATCAATAATGTTTCTCCCCATATCATAGGAGTGCAAGAACGATCCTCATGAAGTAGTGTTAAGGAACTTCAAGGTTTCTCTATTAAGACCCTTATAAAAAGTGTTGAAGAAGAATGTGGTCTTGGATGAATCGAAAAGACTAAGGTCAAATTCAATAAGATTTTGAAAACATTCATAGGATATGCTTAGAGACTCTTTGAAAGGTCTTATACGATGGCGTCGTGTAGAGGTGAAGAACCAATCAATGAGATGATCAATGAAGTCCAATCAATCAACCACCAGAGACAATGCTTGACACAAGATTTTTCTCCGAGGTTCACTAGTTTTCCAACTAGCTACGTCCCCGTTGCGGCAAGAAACTCACTTGGAGGTTCATGCGCTAATTGGCATCACACGCCAAACCCATCATGGGTGACTCACAACCAACACAAGATGAGGCTATCGAAACACCATGAGCAATCCACTAGAGTTACCTTTGCGATCTCCTGTGGGGAAGGCACAAGAACCCCTCACAATCACTTGTAGTAGACGAAGCACAAACACCAAGCTTCTCGATCTAGCACCGTTGCTCCAAACCGTCTAAGTGATGGCAATCACCAAGAGTAACAAGAAAACCACAACGAGAAACAACTCCCAAGTGACACTAGATGAACTCACTTCATGCAATGCACTAGACTCACTCAAATCTCTCATGGATAGATGGACAATCAAGTTGGAGATGAGTGAGAGTGTGTGTCACAAGCTCACAATGTGTATGCAATAGCCAAGTGTGAAAGAAGGTGAGCTTGAGACGGCCAAACACCTTAAATAACCCCTCACAAGGAACTAGCCGTTATGCACTTGGGCTGCTGAAAAAGTGAGCGTTAGACTACCTGTCGAGACCGTTGGACCATACGCTCTGGTCCGACGCATTGGTCCGATGCCTCCATTGATCGCCACGTGTCTCTGACAATTTTAATTCGACCATTGGCGCGCAAAGCCGCCGACCTCCGGACCACTTACCTTAGTCCTCAACATGCAAAACCTCTTCTCATCAAGTGGCTTGTTGAAAATGTTGGCTAATTGATCATCGGTGCCCACATTATCAATTGCAATTTCACCCTTTTGTTGATGATCTCTTATGAAATGGTGTCTCACATCTATATGCTTTGTCCTTGAGTGTTGGATGGGGTTGTTTGTAAGCTTCACAACACTCTCATTGTCACATAGCAATGGGACTTTCTTGAATTGTATTCCATAGTCCTCCAAAGTGGCTTTCATCCATAGTAGTTGTGCACAACAACTCCCCGCACTAATGTATTCGGCTTTGGCGGTAGAGAGTGCCACACTATTTTGTTTCCTGGATGACCATGAGACTATTGACCTCCCCAACATTTGACATGTACCACTAGTGCTCTTTCTATCCACTTTGCAACCCGCATAGTCGGAGTCCGAATATACAATCAATTCAAACCTTGACCCCTTGGGAAACCATAATCCAACCTCTTGTGTATGCTTCAAATATCTCAATATTCTATTTGTGGCTTTCAAATGACTCTCCCTTGGAGAAGCTTCAAATCTTGCACACATGCATACACTAAACATGACATCCGACCTTGAAGCGGTCACATAGAGTAAGCTTCCAATCATAGACCGATAGAGTGTTTGATCTACCATCATGCCACTTGTGTCACTATCCAACTGTCCATTAGTCCCCATGGGAGTACTAATGCTTTTAGCTTCCTCTAACCCAAACTTCTTCATCATATCTTTGATGTACTTGCCTTGACTCACAAATGTGCCATTCTTCATTTGCTTGATTTGAAGTCCAAGGAAGTAACTAAGCTCACCAATCATTGACATCTCAAATTCATTTGCCATCATCTCCCCAAACTCTTCACAAAAATCTTGATTTGAAGAACTAAAGATAATGTCATCCACATAGATTTGAAAGATGAACAAGTCATTTCCAATCTTCTTGGTGAATAGGGTAGTATAAACCAAACCCATCTTGAACCCTTTAGAGAGGATAAAGCTTCTCAACCTCTCATACCATGCTCTAGGTGATTGCTTCAATCCATAGAGAGCCTTCTTGAGCTTGAACACATAGTTGGGCTTCTTTGTATCTCAAAACTGGGTGGTTGCTCAACATATACCTCCTCATTGATATACCCATTCAAGAATGCACTCTTGACATTCATTTGGTATAGCTTGATATTGTGTGCACAAGCATAGGCCAAAAGAATTCTTATTGCCTCTAATCTTGCCACCAGAGCATATGTTTCCCCAAAGTCAAGACCTTCAACTTGAGAGTAACCTTGAGCCACTATTCTTGCTTTGTTCTTCACCACTATTCCATCTTGATCTTGCTTGTTGTTGAATATCCATTTAGTTCCAATGACATTGTGCTTTCTTGGTCTTTCTACTAGTTCCCAAACTTGATTTCTTGTGAATTTGTTAAGCTCATCATGCATAGCATTTATCCAATCCACATCCTTCAAAGCTTCATCAATCTTGGTTGGATCAAATGACAAGACAAAAGAATAATCCTCACAAAATGAAGCCAATCTTGATCTTGTTTGCACACCACTTTGAATGCCTCCAATAACTTGATCTAGAGGATGATCTCTTGCAATGTTGGTAGGTTGGAGCACTTGCATGTTGATGTCATTTGGTGGAGATGATGAACTAGATTGCACTTAATCTTCACTTGTATTTGCTTGATCTTGAGTTGGAGAGCCATTAGCTTGCTCATTTGTTGGAATGGTCACTTGGTCTTCATCTTCATCTTGGACTTGTCTTAGTCTAATGTCACCAACATCCATATCTTTCATATCATTGACCAACTTGTCACCTCTCACAACATCCAAGTTTTCTTCTTCATCTGGAGAGCCTTATGTTTCATAAAATTCAACATCATGCACTTCCTCAAGAATTCCACTTGCCAAGTTCCATACTCTATAAGCCTTGCTAGTTGTTGAGTAACCAAGGAGAAATCCCTCATCACATTTCTTCTCAAACTTGCTCAACCTTGTTCCTTTCTTCAAGATATAGCACTTGCATCCAAATACCCGAAAGTAAGCAATGTTTGGCTTTCTTCCATTCAATAGCTCATAGGGAGTCTTCTCAAGCATTCCATGACAATGGAGACGGTTGCTAGAGTAGTAAGCCGTATTGATAGCTTCGGCCCAAAACAAATGACTAACATTGTACTCACTTAGCATTGATCTTGCCATGTCAATCAAGGTTCTATTCCTCCTTTCAACTATCCCATTGGATTGAGGAGTGCACTTTGGAGGGAATTTATGGTTGATTTCAAAGTCATCACAAAGTTCATCCACTCTTGTGTTCTTGAACTCACTCCCATTGTCACTTCTAACTCTCTTGATAGTTGTTTCAAACTCATTTTGGCACCTCTTGACAAATGACTTGAAGATATCAAATGTGTCACTCTTGTCACTCAATAAGAATACCCATGTGTATCTTGTGAAGTCATCCACTATCACAAAACCATACTTGTTTCCACCAATGCTTGTATATGTAGTTGGCACAAAGAGATCTATGTGTAGCAAGTCAAATGCTTTTCTTGTACTCATAATTCTCTTCTTTAGATGAGTGTTACCAACTTGCTTTCCGTCTTGACATGAGCTACATAGCTTGTCCTTATCAAATGTGACATCCTTCAAACCTCTTACTAGATCATGCTTTACTAACTTGTTCAATTGCTTCATGCCAACATGACCAAGCCTTTTATGCCACAACCAACCCATGCTAGATCTTGAGATGATACATGTTGAGAGTTGTGTCTCACTAGCATTGAAATCCACTAGGTAGAGGTTCTCATACCGAAATCCTTTGAAGATCATGTTTGAACCATCCACACTAATGATGTACACATCCTCCACACCAAATATGCACTTGAAACCGAGATCACACAATTGGGCAACCGACAATAGGTTGAACTCAAGCCTTTCAACTAAAAGCACATTGCTAATGCTTAGATCATAGGAGATAGCAATCTTTCCAAGCCCTTTCACCTTGCCTTTGCCATTGTCACCAAAAGTGATACTATCAAATACATGGTTGTTATCTTGGTTCATTGAGTTGAACATCCTTCCATCACTGGTCATGTGTTGAGTGCACCCACTATCAAGTACCCAATGCTCTCTCCGGCTTTGTAATTGACCTACAAGAGAGATCAATTCTTTTTAGGTACCCAAACTTGCTTGGGTCCTCCAAGGTTAGTTACCAAGGATTTTGGTACCCAAATGGACTTCTTGGAAGCCATCCATGGTGCACCAACAAACTTGGTATGAACTCCATTAGTACCCTTGGAAAGGACATAGAATGAATCAACTCTAATGGAGGATACATCTTGCTTTGGTTTCTTGTTCACACATTGATGCTCATTGTGACCAACTTGCTTGCAACTCTTGAAATACCTACTAGTGTCCTTCACAAAATGTGTCTTGTGAGGGGCAAAAGCGGCCTTGGCTTTGTTGGGGTTATAGCCCAATCCCTCTTTGTAGAGAGATGCTCTTTGGCTACCTAAGCACATAAGCAAGCGGTCCTCACCTCCATAAGCCTTAGCTAAGGATTGATTGAGCTTTGTAACATCCTTCTTGAGGGTTTCATTTTCCATCATTAGTGAGGCATCACAAGTGAAACCATCACTAGTAGATGAAGTAGGAATGGTAGTGGTGCTACAATAGGGGTTAGTGGGAGCAACAATGATAGGAGTATAAAATGATTCATCAAGAATATCACAAGTAACTCCCATGTCAAATGTTTGAACAATCTCCTTCTTACTTTGGTCAAGGAGGGAGGAATGAGCTCTTTCAAGCTTAGTGTGAGACTTCACTAGCTTCTCATGGGCTTCCATTATCCTCTCATGAGATGCTATGGCCTCATCAAGGTTTTGCTCAAGAGCCACATTGGTCTTGCGCAAATCCTTTCATTTCTTTCTCTTCTTGTCAATGTATTCCTTAGCTTGTTCAAGCATGTCCATGAGTTCCTCCTTGGAGGGATCCTCACTATCACTATCACTATCACTCTCACTCTCATCATGAGAAAGTACCTTAGTGGATGTAGCCATGAAGCATGATGATGGAGTGTCAAATAGAGAGATCTTGTCCCTCATTGTAATGCTTGCAAAGGCCTTCTTCTTGGTAGTGGTCTTCTTGTCCCTATTATGTGATGAAGTATCTTTGAATGCTATACTCTTCTTCTTCTCATCCTTCTTCTCTTCTTTCTTCTTATCTTCCTCCTTGTTGTCCCGGTATGTGTCTTCGGTCATCACATCTCCCAAGACTTGATTGGGTGTGATGGTGTTCAAACCACTCATCACAATCAAAGTCACAAGAGTGTCAAATCGGGGAGGAAGACACCTTAAGAACTTGTGAGATAAGTCCTTGTCCTCCACCTTCTCACCAAGAGCCGTGAGATCATTGACTAGCACTTGGAGCCTATGGAACATCTCCAGCACATTCTCATCATCCTTCATCTTGAAGCTTGCAAACTTCTCCTTGAGAATATATGCCTTGGCCCCCTTGATGGCTTGTGTGCCCTCAAATGACTCCTCAAGTTTCTTCCAAGCCTAATGAGAACTCTCTAGATTCTTGATTTGCTCAAACACCTTCTCATCAAGAGCCTCATGGATGGCACTAAGAGCAATGCCATTGTGTTGCAACTTCTCTTGCTCTTGTGGGGTAGGAGATTCCATGTTCACAACCTCAAACTTCTCGTCCACCACAAGCCACACCTTCTGGCTAATTGACTTGATGTGAGCGGTCATCTTGACTTTCCAATAGCCATAATTGGAACCATCAAATCTTGGTGGTTTCTTCATGTTATTGATATGAGCCATCTTCACACTGTAGGTTGTTAAGCCTCAAATCAACGGTGTACTAGCACCGATACCACTTGAAAGGTCCTATATGATGGCGCCGTGTAGAGGTAAAGTGAACCAATCAATGAGATGATCAATGAAGTCCAATCAATCAACCACCGGAGACAATGCTTGACACAAGATTTTTCTCCGAGGTTCACTAGTTTGCCAACTAGCTACGTCCCCGTTATGTCAAGACACTCACTTGGAGGTTCACGTGCTAATTGGAATCACACACCAAACCTATCACCGGGTGCCACACAACCAACACAAGATGAGGCTATCGAAACGCCATGAGCAATCCACTAGAGTTACCTTTGCGATCTTCCGCTGGGAAGGCACAAGAACCCCTCACAATCACTTGTAGTGGACGAAGCATAAACACCAAGCTTCTCGATCTACCACAGCTGCTCCAAAACATCTAGGTGATGACAATCACCAAGAGTAACAAGAAAACCACAGTGAGAAATAGCTCCCAAGTTCCACTAGATGAACTCACTTCATGTAATGCACTAGACTCACTCAAATCTCTCAAATGGATGAAAAATTAAGTTGGAGATGAATGGGAGTGTGTGTCACAATCTCACAATGTGTATGCAATAGCCAAGTGTGCAAGAAAGTAAGCTTGAGCCGGCCAAACACCTTAAATAGTCCCTCACAAGGAACTAGCCGTTATGCACTTGGGCTGCTGAAAACGTGAGCGTCGGACTACCTATCGAGACCATCGTATCATACGTTCTGGTTCGACGCCTCCATTGATCGCCATGTGTCTCTAACAATTTGAATTCGACCATTGGCGCGCAAAGCCGCCGACCTCCTGACCACTTACCATAGTCCGGAGCCTCCTGGTCCGACACCTTGCAAACTAGTCCGACGCACAACAGAGAGCTCCAACTTGTCGGATTTTGTGTCGGACTTCGTCCGGAGGTCCAACGTTGGACTATACCTTCTAGTCCGATGCCTTGTCCAATCTTACACTGAGAGCTCCAACTCGTCGGACTCTGGTCTGACGCCGAGCACCGGACTAATACTCCTAGTCCGACGCCCTTCCAGCAAATGTTGACTGCCAAGTCCGAGCAACTGGACCAATGCACTATGGTCCAGAGCTCCTTCGGTTACCTGGTCCGGAGCTTCCAGTGAAGCGGCCAGAGCTAGGGTTAGTCTCCGGATTACCACGTATGGTCCGGAGCTCCCCCCATGAAACTGGTCCGGAGCCCTTAGATAGATTAGAATTCACTTCTATTTTCTCCCCTTGATCTCATGTGCCAACACCAAGTGTTCCACTACTTGTGCTCGTGTGTTAGCATATTTTATCAAGTTTTACAAGGGTTGCTCATTAAGTATAAATGCAATGCATGTAAAGATCCACCTAATGGCACTTGAAAATTGTAACCACATACTATTTTCCCCTCTTAATAGTATGGTTACCTATCCTAAATGTGATCACACCCACTTGGTGTCTTGATCACCAAAAGAAAAGCCCTAGCTTATACCTTTGCCTTGATTAGCTTTATGGTCTCTACATTTGTCACTTTCTCCAAGTGTGAGCATATTGGCTTGCCTCTTCCTAGCCTCCTTGCTTACTCCACCACTTGTCATCATCTTGGGTACTAAGCCTACTCAAACACTTAGAGCTAGGTTAGTAGTTAGGTTTCATCAATTATCCAAAACACTAGAGATCTTTCACTCTTTCTTTGTTTGTTTAAAATATAGAACTTCTAAACAAAGATTGACTATTTTGGAGATGGGAAAAATTTCAAACAGAAGCTCAAACATAAAGTTTCCCAATCCCTTTGCTTACTATCAATGGTTTGGTTATATCAATGTTTAGCTCTTCATGTCAAAGAGAAAGGAAAAAGCTTCCATCACAAAGTTTCATCGAACATGGCCTTAATGTGTAGGCACGCACAGGTCTTCTCAAACTCATTTAAGTGGGAGTGCGGACTCTCATCCTCTTTACTCAAGAAAGATTGTTTATAGACCATGTCTATTAAACATAGACATATCTTATAGCCACATGTTAGGATATGTTATTGTTTTGGCTCTAAGTGTGCACTCGTGAATGCACCATATTTATAAATAGGAGTGGGATTTGTGGAATCCATAAGGATAGAAAAGAAAAGATAAAGAAATGTGAAAAGGATGGAAAGTATAATACAAGGTTAAGCTAGGTTCAAAGTTATCTTAGCAACCGATTCCCTGGCAACAGTGCCAGAAATGCTTATTGGTATTTATTAATGCACACAAAACAATTCGTAAGCGCATGGATAGATACTGATAACGCACTTCATCGGGAGCACCCAGTTTTATATCAAACTTGAGGAAATGTATGTGAGAAACTAAGCCTAACTTAACCCCTGAGTATCAAGCAACTAAGGACTAAGAAGATAAGAGCATAGAGAAGATCACTAAAGTCTTCTAGCTATGACTCCAGTAAAATATATTTTGTATTGTTCAACTGGGGAACTCATATAGGAAGGACACAAGCAAAGTATGATCTTCCTGTAATAGGTCCTCCTTGGCCTACCAATGGGAGATGGATTATATAAGATTCAATAAGCCTATACATGTCACACTCGTAAGCTACCACCAGTCTAGCTAATAGGGTACATCTACGAGTAATCAACTCTAAGTAACACACTTATACTAGGAATACTAGCTACTTTAAGCCATGAGGTACAAGGATTAAAGTACTAAAAAGAGAGTAGCAAACCTAGAGAACAAATAAATAATGTTACTTCCTTGACTTAGAAGTCGATTACCAGATAAATCATAGAGGAAAGCTTCGAAGGACTTGATCCCATCACGTACAAGCATAGATAGAGCACCAATAGGCTCGCACTTCCTCCACACTCTCCATTCCACTCTATCTGACTATTTCTAAATATAAGACTAGAACGTACATGCGAGGACTAAACTTCTTCTTGAATTGCTAGCTCTGGATCCGGATTAGTGTTTCTCGATGAGGTTCGGGGTTTTTAAATCAGGTCCCTCTGAGGAGGGGGTTATAGTGCTACTTATATAGGCTCAAGCGATGAATCTAGACATTCGGATAAAACCAACCTAAAACAACAACTTAGATGTAAACTTTAAGTTGATGGGAAACCGACTTAACAAAACGGAGGCCAACAAATGGGACCAAGGATCGACCGCCTAGCACATGTAATCCTCTGCTAGTCTGTCTCATCGGGTGGTCTCCAGTGTCCTCTAGAGCCTTCCAGAGTTAGTGCCTGCACGAGATTCACGGTTTGATCTGACATGTAGGTCATCTTTGATTATGTTTTCTGATTAATCCCTGCTAAAACACAGGTTCACCAAAGCATGTGAATTTGTTAGTTTAACCCCTAATTCTATATATGTGTTCCATTTTAGTCCTTTATGCAAAGTATGTTGATAGTTTATACTAGATGTTATCGACCGTCAACGCTCCTTGTTTCGAGGTATGCAAACCTCACTAACTACTTAGCCTAAGCCAAGAGCATGGTCTAACTAACATAACCACTTCACAAAGCTCATATACAAACTGCAAGTGATCCTTTAAGCCCTATGCATATGGAGAGCACTAGAATATAGTAGCAACTCCCTTGAACCTTTCCTCGGCTCCCTCTTATCTCATTTGGCCAGTTGGGACACATATATAGCCCCCAAACCAAAAGTAGTCATTAGAGAATGCTTCAAACTTTTTGCGTATGCACTAGATTGTCTAATGCACCCAATGGACAAGTCATGTGCGTTCCACATTAGCTAGCTGTTAGACTCAACCATTCAACCATTGGAGCACTATGAACGTGTTCGATGCTCTCTGGGTGACCTCAACTAGTCTTGCATCATCTCTCCTCGAATGGGATGGTTTCCCTATCCGGTGCACTGGACATGTCCGTGTACATCTTGTCGTTTGTTGCTCGCCTAGTTGCACTGCCATATTGACACTATCCGGTGGCGCTTCGAACCTGTCCGATGCTACCGTGCAACACTGTTTTATTTTGTTTCTTCACGTGTCTTCGTCTAGGCTTCTTCATCTTCGTGTCTTGGACTCTTAGTTTTACTTATAGTGGTCAACATACCTTTTAGTGTCTTCTTTTGAGTGTTGAACATATTTGAAGGACCGAGAATGGCGACCATAGGGGGGGTGAATGGGAGCCAAATAAAATCTAACTCAAAGACTTGGCCCTTGTCCCAAACTCACACCCAAAACTTGACCTCGGAAGAACCGACTCGCACACGACCTAACAAGTAGGTGGACACCTTAGGAAGACCCCTAAAGGTGCAGCGGAGCAGTCAGAGAAGATGGAGAACGAACGAAGCCACGAACTCGAAACCGATACACCGAGAACAGTACTCTCAACCCCTAGAGAGAAGAGGCAAGAACACACCCAAAAATACTTATGAGAACTGGTTTCAAAAGTACCTAATCATGTTCCTTACGTGAATACGAATCCAACGCAACAAACGGACCTTGATTCGGAGTCCGGATGAGAGAGAAACGAGCATAGGACTACTTGTGTCAGTGACCACAGGACCAGTGACGAGTGGTCCAAAGTTAAGGTTCGGAGCAAGGGGCTGCACTGCTGATTTTCGGCTAGACCACAGGACCACTCACTATGGTCCGGAGGGTGGTCCGGAGGGTAGTCCGACGGAAAAAAAACAGCCAACTCAGTGAGCTCCCAACCTCCGGACTAGTGGTCCGATGGTACCATAGGACTATGCCAAGTGGTCCAGAGCTAGGGCTGTGCTGTTATCTTTTGGCAAGACCACAAGACCACTCGCTATGGTCCGGAGGGTGGTCCGGAGCTCATGAACAGAGCGCAGAAAACACGCGAAAACCGATTTCACTCCGCCAAATCTTCCCAAAACTTAACCAAATGAACTCCAACTGCAACCAAACTTTGTAGGCATGATCCTTGTACAGTTGGGGAACTATCTCGAAGAAATCATCGCTCAATTTGGCTTAGAGCAACGGGAGGAGAAGAGATTTGGGGAAAAGCTCAAGAATGAAGAACACCGAAAAGAAATCGCCCGATCTACGTACTCGTGAGGTTTGAGGAGAAACCCTTCGGTGCAAAGATGCTCCTCACGATTACGAACAACTTGGTTCAAATGGACTTGCAAGAGCTACTCCCTACTAAGAGAAATCATCTCGGGAACAAAGAGGGAGCAAAAGCAAAAATGCGAAGAACACGAGCAAAACAGGGACACGATCAAGAAGTCAAAGCCACCATGGCTTACGGAGGTTACGGCCTCCGATTCCTCGCAACAAACTCAAGTTCTTACAGAGGTTGGTGAAATCAACCTAGGGATCTCATGAACTAGAGAGAGGGTAGAGAGAGAGTTGGGGCAAATGATTAGGGTTCAAGAGATGGGATGAGGATACCCCTTCATCCTCTATTTAACAGGGCTTTGGCTATTTCCCAAAGACCCTCTAGATACATGAGTGAACTACCTAGCCTAAGCATTGCAGTCCAAGCTCTGGAAAATATCTTCCGCATTTTGAATGGACGACCCCACTTCCTGCTAGGAGTTGTCGTCGCCTCGACGCAACCTCCAGGATTCCGCCACGTGTCATTCCCGCTTCCTCGGAAGCTCCGCCTAGGTTTTGAGGCCCAAACCTAGGAAACCCGCCACCGGTAGCTTCCGGCTCAACTACTGAACCCCGAGTTTTGAGGCCCAAACTCGGAAACCGTCCTCGGATGGTTTTGAGACCCAAACCACCAAATCGCTTGACTCGAGCCACCTTGTCCTCGCCCGGTCGGACTCCGAGTACCATGAGCCTCCGCTCGACCTGCTCGTCCGCCATCTTGACTTGGTCAACTCGGTCTACCTCCATGTCTTCTCGCACTCGCCGGTGCCAAGTACTAGCCACCACAGCTAGTCCGTCGGCGCCCATGGTCCCTCGGTACGAGCCTCGCTTCTGCCCTTCACCGCTCTCAGTCCATCGGCACGACAAGCCTCTACTCGACCTACTCCACGCCATTGACCACTGCCACTAGTCATAGCACCTGCACACCACAAGCCGATAGACAGGCACACATTTGCTTTCGCAAAGATTAGTAGAAAGCCACTCAAACTGAAACGCTCAAGTGTTGGGAAATCACTCATCACAAAACTGAACTACATGGGTACTTATCCACCATGTGTTCGCAATCTCCCCCTTGATGAGTGCATTGTCAACACAAGTGTATTTCAGATTTGAGCAACAAGGTAAAGCTCTCCAAATGACCAAAAAGCTAAGAAAGACAAAATGGGGTCACTTGAGAGAAGCAAAAACGAATCCAAAACTTGCATCCCAAAGACATGGGCAACGGCTCGACGCAACCAAGAAAAACAAAGCTAGCCCTCAAGAAGAGGCAGAAAACGAGCTCAACCCCGCTAGCAAGTCCAAGATACCAAACAAAGCTCAGAATACCAAATGAAGCACAAAGATACCAATTAAACCTCATAAGGCTCAAGAAGCCAATTGAAACCTGTCGGAGCCAACAAAACAAGCTAGATCCTCCAGAAGAGGCAATGACTCAACACATCTAGCAAAAGCTCCCCCTGAGCAAGATACCAATTGAAAGCCTATTGAAGAGCCAAAACAAGATACCAATTTAAACACCTTAAGCCAAAAGAAGCACAAAAACTCCCCCTTGACCAAAGAAGCTCTAAACCAATGAAACCAATGAGATGCACTCTATCTCCCCTTGGAAGTAGATGACTAAAAATGGAATGAAATGCACATCTCTCCCCTTGGTGAAAGGTAGGTATGAAATGCATGCTTTCTCCCCCTTGTTGACACATGTAGCTCATCAAAGCTCAAAACTCAAGAGCCGGCCACAAATGCCATGATATGCAAAATGAGTGCAACAAGCTTCATACATAGAGCTAAGACAATGAATAGATGCTCTAAGTGATGTGATCCAGTGAGAATAGGAAAAGCTCTACGTTCCCAACAAAGACTCAGGTTGAGCTAAAGATCACTTTAGAAGCCAAAATAGAGAAGATTACATGTGTGAGCAAGGAATGGGTATCACCTCCTAGAGACAACTAAACATGGAAAGAAAGATAGGATTTATCTCAAAGCAATCTCATGTATATCAAGTAGAACTATCCCTAGAAAAGTTCATACAAGAAGCTAATGACCCAACTGAATAAATTTTTCAAATTTTAGAGTTTCGCAACCAATTTCAGTTTTAGGCACATTTAAGTTGTATGCGAGTGGTTGTAAGAAAGGTGATACCACGGCTTACCAACCGGACGAAGCCAAAGAGTTTGACACACCGGTTTAGGTCATACACAACACCGCTCAAGTTCCACCCATATGGGTAGCAGTCTCGAACGCACGATGAAGTGCTCACAATGCAGACCCAACTCGATCTTTCCAAATCACAAAACAGAGAGCAATTTCATTTTATATTTTAATCATGGTGCTCAATGGAAGTGAATGAAACAATGAAGAGCCATAGTTACAAGCTATATACAAAACAGCCAAGAAGGATCTTCAAAAGCCTACACATGCTAGTGCCATTTCAGAGGTGACATGGGGAATTAAATTCAGTTTTAAATCTTTTCTAACTTAGCTCTATTGCATATCAAGAGATCAAAGAAAGTCTAAGTTAGGCAACACCATAGACACATAAAGCACCTCAAACAGACCATAGATTCATTATAATGGCTATATGTATGAAGCTTAAAATGAACTATGTTACAAATGCAAATGAGATGCACAATGCATTGACACCAATTAACACTAAGAAGACACCAAAGAAAAGAAAGAAAAGACACAAAAGAACCAAAAAGAACTATGATACACAAAGAGCTTCCCTTAACTAAAAAGGGAAGCAAACACCCAACTCGCCCCGAAGGCGCGAAAACTGTAGGGTTATGAGGTTGCTACGCTAGCCGGAAAACAAAATTTTCTGCCCCATAAACCAGGAACTAGTGCTAGTTATAGATCACGGGGTTACCACTAGACGCGCAGGTGCAGCGGAAGTGACTTGATGTAGTCGTGCGCGTCGCAGGAGTGCCGTGCAGTTGTGAGGTCGTCCGTCTGAACGTCTCTTACTCACGGTTCGTCCTTGTGCTCCAAATGCAGCACCTCCGAGGAATCCCACAAGTGCAGGGAAGAAGCGTCACGTCTTTGGACTGCTAGGTCCGCGAGGAGTACTAGGCGTGAGCGTGGGGAGGGCGACGGCGGCTGCCAAAGGACGTAAGATCAACTCGCCCTGCGCCACCCCTTGCTTATATAGGCGTCCTAACGAGCTCCCGCGTTGGAGGCCCATTAGTAACCCTAAACCGAATTAGGCTTCCAGCCCCTTAAGCGTGCGACCCTATGGGCTCACGCACACATAGACATGGCCCAAGTACTCTTACTCGACCAATAGTTGATAGCGGCCTCTAGCAAGGCGTGTCAACTCCTATGCATACGCTACGATCATATCAGACGAACCACCACATTACAATATACATGTTATTCCTTTGCCTCATGATATTTGGTTCAACTCGTGGGTTAACACTTAACCCAAGCATGGCCATGCATTTCATGATCTAATCATTTGAGTGATCCAGTGATATCTCTCTCTCTCTCATGGAGAGTGGCAAATTCCATCTTGATTGACTATGTCTCACAGCATGTTTCCTGACAAACCTGAAAGTCACCTTTATAACTACCCAGTCACGGAGTAGCGTTTGGTAGTCCCAAGGTAGGTCGTTTCACATCTTGAGTGCATACGACAATCTCAGGTCTAAGGACATAACGTACATGATGTGTATAGAGATAATATCATGTCGGGTCTGTCCAGCACCATGTCCTACATGTGTCCACATTATTAGTTCGACATCTCCATGTCCATGACTTGTGAAACATAGTCATCAACTAATAATGTGCTGATCCAATATTCATGTACATTCTAGTACGAACTTCGATCAGGGACAACTTTAGAATAACCATACAAGTAAAAGAGTTTCACAAACAATTCACATAATTTCTTATCGATACAAGTTGTCTTTAATGGATATTCATTGAACTCATAATATGTCATGGATACAAGGAAATACAATCATCTCTATGATTACCTCTAGGGCATATTCCCAACAAAAATGCAGCTTGATCCAAAGGTTTTGTGAGAATATCCGCAAGCTGGTTTTGGGTTTCGACATGCCGGAGGTCAATATCGCCCTTCTCGTAGTGGTCACGCAAGAAGTGAAAGCGAACCTCAATGTGCTTGGTCTTAGTGTGAAGCACAGGATTTTTGGCCACACTAATTGCACTCATGCTATCGCAAAGCAGAGGCACCTTAGTAAGCACAAGACCAAAATCTTTCAAAGTGGCAATCATCCAAATCAACTGCGAGCAACAACTAGCCGCGACAACGTACTCAGCTTCGCACGTCGACTGTGCCACGCTAGACTATTTGCGAGAAGACCAAGACACCATAGAAGACCCGAGAAGCTGGCAAGTCCCAGAAGTGGACTTCCGATCAAGACGACATCCGGCAAAGTCGGCATCAGAATAACCACAAAGCGCAAGAGAGGAAGAGGTGGAAAACCAAAGTCCAAATTCGAGAGTGAAGCACAAGTACCTCATGATACGTTTCACCGCCTGCTTGTGCGAAGTCCATAGGGACGCCTGAAAGCGTGCACACAAGCAGACGACGAACTGGATGTCTGGCCGAGTCGCTGTCAAGTACAGAAGCGACCCGATCATGCTTCGGTACTCCGTCTGATCCACCGCCTCACCTTCCTCGTCCGCGTCCAAGGCAGTCGTAGTTGACATAGGCGTCGAGAGGGGATTTGCCTCGCCCATGTCAAACTTCTTCAGGATGTCCTTCGTGTACTTGCCTTGGTGCACAAACGTCCCTTCCCGGGTTTTCTTGATTTGCAACCCGAGAAAGAAGGTCAACAATCCCATCATGCTCATCTCAAATTCCCTGTTCATAAGATCTGCAAACTTGGCAACAAGAGCATGAAAAGAACCACCAAAGATGATATCATCCACGTATATTTGGACAAGGAGAGTGTCTTTGCCTTGCTTGAGGATAAACAACATTTTATCTACCGATCCCATTTTAAAACCCTTAGCAAGAAAAAAGGTTTTCATCCTATCATACCATGCTCTAGGGGCTTGTTTCAAACCATACAAAGCTTTGTGAATTTTAAAAACATGGTTTGGAAACTTGGGATTTTTGAAACCGGGAGGTTGTTTAACATAAACTTCCTCCTCTATGTAGCCATTTAAGAAAACACTTTTAACATCCATTTGAAAAAGTTTAAAACCCTTAGAAGCCGTAAAAGCTAAAAGGATTCTAATGGCTTCTAAACAAGCTACGGGAGCAAAGGTTTCCTCATAGTCTATTCCCTCCTTTTGACAAAAGCCTTGAGCTACCAACCTAGCCTTGTTGCGCACTACCACCCCATCTTCACTTTGTTTGTTTTTGAAAACCCATTTGATACCTATGGGGTGGCAACTAGGTGGTGGAGGAACTAAGACCCAAACGCGGTTTCGCTCAAAGTTTTCTAACTCCTCATGCATGGCATTAACCCAATCCGGATCCATCAAAGCGTGTCCAACATCTCGGGCTCAAAAGAAGCGACAAAAGCCGAATGAGCAAAGTGAGAGATATAGGACCTGGACCGCGTGACTCGATGGTCAATGTCGCCGATGATGTTCTCCGGTGGGTGCTGCCACTGGATGTAGTGGGGAGCTTGCCTGGATGAAGTGGCCTCCCCCTCGACAGCAGCTAGAGCTCCCTCAGGTGCAACGGGCACCGACTGAGGAAGTTGCTCGAACGACCCCCATGTAGAGGAAGTAGTTGGGTCGGGACCATGAGCCTAAGTGGACGTCGCAGGGTCGACGGGGGCAACCAGTGGAGTTGGCTCAGGATCACCCCAATCGGCATCGTCCTGCTCCTCCTCCAGAAAGATGCTAGTGTTCACCTCATCATCACCTGCAAGCTCAAAAATAGTGGAAACACAGAGCATAGTCTCATCGAAGGTAATCTCACAAGTCTCCATCACTCAGTTAGTCTCAAGGTTAAGTGCACGATAAGCACGAGAGTGAGTAGAATAACCCGGAAAGATACCGTCAGACACCCGTAGGTGACTTACCTTGGGTGGTCTCCCAGATCGCAACTCATAAGAAGTCTTCTTCTTGAAAGCTCGGAGGAAAATGCGATTGGAAACATAGCAAGCAGAACTGAGTGCCTCGACCCAATACCGCCTAGGAGTCCTATGCTCATCGAGCATCGTCCTGGCCATCTCAACAAGGGTCCGATTCTTGCGCTCAACAACACCGTTCTACTGGGGAGTGTGAGGTGAGGAAAACTGGTGGTCGAGACCCAAAGAAGAGCAAAGACTTGCAAAGTGAGCATTCTTGAATTCTGTGCCATTGTCACTGCGGATAGCTCTCATGGCATTCTTAGGTAGCTCATTTTTCAATCTCAAAATCAGATCTCGAACAAGTGGAAAAGCCTCATCCTTACTCTACAAAAAAACACCCAAGAGTACCTCGAGTAGTCATCAACGACTACAACCACATACCACTTCCCTCCCTCCGACCTAACCCGAGCTGGACCATCTATGTCCATGTGTAAGAGCTCGCCGGGTCGAGTGGTCATGATCTCAGTCATAGGAGGATGGGAAGCAACAACCATCTTGCCATGCCTGCAAGGATGGCAAACCAAGTCCTTCTCGAACTTTAGCTTTGGCAATCCTTGGATAAGGTCCATTGAGCTAAGCCTTGCAAGCAAGTCAAAACTCAAATGTCTCAATCTCCTATGCCACTTCCAAAGCTCAGAGGAAGAACCGACAAGAAGACAACGAGAAGGTCCGGAAGAGATAGAAAAATCCGCACGAAAAACCTTCCCGAAGGGCAAAATCCAGCAAACAAGATCACCCCGAGAGTCCAAAATCCGAGAGAGGTCTGACTTAAAGCTCACCTCAAAACCATCTTCAAGGAGTTGCGAAACCGATAGAAGGTTAAAATGCAAATTTTCAACCAAAGCAACATCCTTGAGGACAAAAGACGAATTGACACGAATGGACCCCCGGGAGACAACCTTACCTTTACTCTTGTCCCTGAATGTGATGTACTCGGTGTGGCGCACGGGGTCGAGGCTGGAGAACCACTTGGCACTTCCGGTCATATGGCGTGAACATCCGGAATCCACAAGCCAAGTTTCCTCCAGTCCTCCTTCCTACATCAATAAAAAGACATAGGGTGAGCAAACGGACCAACACTGGGGTTAGTAAACTATGAAGGATACCAGTGTTGTCCCACTTTCCCAAATAATAGGTTAGGAGAAAAACCAAACATCTCCTACCCCACGGAGGGATAGCGATCACCACGATAGGGAAAACGTGGTCCGCTAACGAAGGGTGGAGTAAAGCCACCGCCACGAGGCCCGTGGTCGTATGGGTCACGACCGGTACCCCGCCGGGCATGACCACCATGTGGTCTCACCTCCTGAGGCCTAGCACCTTGAGTCATTGTACCTCTAGGCCTAGAAGTGCGCCTCTGAACTTCCGGTTCACGCACCCCAACTCGTGGGTGGTACATGTCCCGATTATTCAACTCAACATGTCTCCGATCATCTCTCTTCCTCCTAAAGAAAAACTCAGCCAAGTGTCCATCCCGCTCACAATACTCACAATGGTACCTCACCACACTCTTGGTAGGCACCCCCTTGTTGGGTTGGGTGGCTCTAGCTTTCATAGGAAGGGTATCACTAGAGATGTCTGGCAGTGTGTCAAGTGGGTTGCGAAGATGGTTCGGTTTTGCAATCCACACTTCCTTATGTGGAGTGGTTTTGGGTAGCTCTTCAAACACACCATCTCTCACAGGAAACTCAGAGGGGTTGGTAGGCTTAGGTGGAGTGATCTTGGTAAGCTTGGGAGTTGTGGTGGGTTTCTCATTCTCGCTCAAACCACTGCACTCACCGATCTTACCGAACATGCTATTGTCCTTCCCACCTATAGCAAAGCCTACTCCCATGCTGCCAGCCCTTTTGCATTGGCTAAGCATCATCCCCAACTGCGGCTCTCGGCAAGACACCCAACTCAAGATGGACCGAAGGTATGTGTCTTGTTCCTCGGTACGCATCTTGTCGTGTCTGCACGATGCGATCTCAAGCTCCAAAGCCTCAAAGAGATCTGACTCTCTAGTGCTATCTAAGCTGATCTTCTCTAGCACAGCAATCCTAGCATCTTTTTGTGTCAGCTCATAACGCAAGCCTAAGAAAGACTTGCACGCACCAAGTTAGCTAGGCCTAGCCTTCAACTCACTGACCTCCTCAAGTAGAGTGCCATACTTGTCCTAGAAAGTGACAAGACTAGACATGTGGATGGCGCAAGCATCACACTCTACCTCCTCGGTAACCACCACTTGTGCCTTAGCAAACTCTAGTTCATGAAGCGTGCTAAGGTACTTCACCTTAAAATCATTCCTCTCACACGCGGCACGCTTGAGCAACGCATCCTGACTCATCAAGGTGTCGTTCAGAGACTCAAGCTCAAGAGAGAGGGATTCGATGGTGGGTGATACCTCAGGTGTGTCGGAGTCGTAGTCGTAGTCAGGCCCATCCTTGCGCTTGCCGACCTTGCCTTCTTCAATCGCCATGGTGCAAAAGCCACCGTGCTTGGCGTCGGCGTAGAAGCATAGGTTGTTGAACTTGTACTCAACCTTTCCCTTCGACTCATCATCGCTTGAGGAAGCACCTCCGTTGGAGGAGACATCGATGTCGCTGAGGGAGGCCAAGAAGGCTCGGTGCTTGGCCTTCACCTTGTCGATCACCTTCTTGGAGGACCTTCGGTTGTAGCCGCCCTTGGACTTGTGCTTGTCCTCGAAGTGGTGCTCGCGCTTGTCCTTGCGCTTGGTGAAGTCACCCGCAGCTTTCTTGTGGTAGTTTGCGATGAAGTGATCCTCATCACCGCAATGGTAGCACCCCTTGGCCGAGCCACCACGTTGTCGGTTTAAACGGTTGTTGTGAAACCGTGAGAACTTAATGATGACTAGGGCCAACTCGTCATCTCCAGGAGCCTCCACTCGCTCCTCTGTCATAGAAATCAAAGACAAAGCAAACAAGGAGTGTGAAGGGTCAGAGGAGGAAGAAGATGTACCGCCGGGGCCAGAAACCAACGCCATAGATGGTTTCGATGGGTTTTCCAGCTTGGCCCGGGTTTGGTAGTCAATCTCCGAGGACTTGAGCTTGCTGAACAGCTCGTCCACGGTCAGGGCATCATAGGCCGGTGACTCCTAGATGGCAGCCACCTTCATCTCCCACACCTTCCGATCAAGAGCTTGCAAAAGCTTGAAAGCCATCTCATGATCATCATAAGGCAAGTTGGCTCGATTAGCACGCATCTTGTTGACGATTGATTGGAAGTGAGTGAACATCCCGTCAATAGATTCACCGGCCAACTGAACAAAGTTCTCGTACTCCCTACGGTACGTGTCGAAGAGTCTGGACTTGATATGAGGGTTGCCGTCATGATATCGCACAAGTGTTTGCCAGATCTCTCTCGCCGTAGTGAGATTCGAGACTCGCTCAAACTCAGGAAGACACAGACTCGAGAAGAGAATACTACGTGCTGTCTGCTGTTTACGTGCTTTGTTGTTTCGCCATGTTGAGAATACTATGAGCCACAAGAACACAATAGCCCTCATTCTCACAAATCTCCCATATGTTCGAATCAACTCCTTGTAGATAGGCGGACATGCGCACCTTCCAGTAGGAGAAGTTCGTTCCATCGAAAAACGGAGGTTTGCCAACACCTCGCTCCATGTCGCCTTCGCGGATTAAGAACCGTGTAAGGTGGATTGATCCTTAGCCGGCTCTGATGCCAATTGAAGGACCGAGAACGGCGACCAGAGGGGGGGGGGGTGAATGGGAGCCAAATAAAATCCAACTCAAAGACTTGGCCCTTGTCCCAAACTCACACCCAAAACTTGACCTTGGAAGAACCGACTCGCACATGACCTAACAAGTAGGTGGACACCTTAGGAAGACCCCTAAAGGTGCAGCGGAGCTGTCGAAGAAGATGGAGAACGAACGAAGCCACAAACTCGAAACTGATACACCGAGAGCGGTACTCTCAACCCCTAGAGAGAAGAGGCAAGAACACACACAAAAATACTTATGAGAACTAGTCTCAAAAGTACCTAATCATGTTCCTTACGTGAATACGAATCCAACGCAACACACGGAACTTGATTCGGAGTCTGGACGAGAGAGAAACGAGCACATGACTACTTCTGTCAGTGACCACAGGACCAGTGACAAGTGGTCCAAAGCTAAGGTCCGGAGAAAGGGGCTGCACTGCTGATTTTCGGCCAGATGACAGGACCACTCGCTATGGTCTGGAGGTATGGTCCGGAGGGTGGTCCGGAGGGTAGTCGGACGGAAAAAAACAGACAACTCAGTGAGCTCCCAACCTCCGGACTAGTGGTCCGATGGTACCACATGACTATGCCAAGTGGTCCGGAGGTATGGTCCGGAGCTAGGGGCTGTGCTGTTATCTTTTGGCAAGACCACAGGACCACTCGCTATGGTCTGGAGGTATGGTCCGGCGGGTGGTCCGGAGCTCACGAACAGAGCGCAGAAAACCCGCGAAAACCAATTTCACTCCGCCAAATCTTCCCAAAACTCAACCAAATGAACTTGTTGACACCGTTTTTCGTACGGGTCAATATTGAACCGAGTGCACTGATCGGCAAGAAGGTAAACGTTGTTTCTCATCGGCATCGAGATGCCACTATTCAGGTTACCGATGGAGGCAGAGGAAGTCGTCGGTAGTGAATTTGATTAGGGACGCGTTAAGGGTGAAAGATGTGTTTGCCAATAAGGAGAGATTGCCGATGGAAACAGGAAAATGTTGCCGATCGGGAATGTTGCCGATGGATGCAGAAAATAGCTGACGTCAGTGGAAAGATGCCGATGGTAATGGAAGAAGGTTGCGGATGGAAAGAAATCTACCGATGGAAAGTGTCATTGCGAAGAGAATAGATAAGGAAACTGGTGATTTTATACCAGTATTATTATATTAGTTTGAGTCCAACTCTTGCAAGAGTCATTTATTTCCTTAAAAATAGGAGTTTTGTTTAGGTATGACTCATGTTTATGTACAACTCCTCCTACTGGAGTATAAATATGTACCTAGGGCCCGTATGAGAGATATACAATACAATACAATCAAACAAATCTATTATTTTCATCCTACTTTTCCAGCATCTACTTTTTCGCATTAGCTATAAGTTTATCTACGAGTTCTTACGACGTCTCGACGGGCTGCATCTGCAAGATCTCTGTCGTCTTCGCAAGTTCCGCGTTTTGATCAAGTTGAGCTTTGACGTCCGGGCGCATCGCTGTCGTCTCGTTCAAGCTTGTTCTAGTTATCGTCCTTGTCAATTAACTGGTCAAATCGACTGGCACACCTTTGGATATGGAGTTCGGGTATAAGCCCGAGGTGTTCGCAGATCAGGCGCTTTTTGTGTCAACACCTCTTTTGGCACACCCGGTGGGACCCTAGATATATCTCTTGATTACGATCATGGGTGATTCTACTGACATCAATCCAAGGAACGTCATCGAAGTCTCCGAAGTAGATCTGAAATATGATCAGAAGCGGGCTATGGAGCAGGCTATGGAGGAGTACAAACAGTTGTATCTGAAATCCTTCAGCCTAAACAGGAGTGGCGATGACGTACAAAAGCAAGATCCGCTGTTGCCGCGGCAGGTCACCTTTGATGCCAATCCTGGTAAGTTACAAGACATGGTTAATACCGCGTTAAATCAGGCATTGATTAACCACTCTACAGTGGTGTCCAATACTGTGTATAATGCTGTCATGCAATCTTTCAAAGAAGGGCAGCCACCTAAGTATGTCGGTCCAGCGTATCATCAACCTGGGTCGGCATCTGCTACAATTTCATCGGCGGTTCCAGCGTTCCAGCCTATAAATCCTTCTGCCGATGAAGTTACACCGACAAGATCAAGCCCTGCAAGCGTCATCCGGCTAAGCACCAATCTAGCGGCGTCAGCAGCATCAGGACAGGTGGTCCCGAACCGGTTGGCTCCCGCTAACTGGTGGGGGTATGGTATGCCTCCAGATTCGTCTACCAACGCCAAGTTGATCCAAGACAACGCGGCGGGGAAGGCTCCTGCGGAATTGGTGACATCGGCACAACCGATGAGCCCGGTGATGCATCAAGCTGCGTCTGCTCCAAACATGCAGGTGCCGCCGGGGAATTGTCAGATGGTCATACCCAAGATGTCTTGCGGGCAACCATCGACAAATGCGTTGCCGACGCAACAGGATAGGATGGTTATAAACTATCCTATGATGATGGCGAACCCTCCAACGGGGATGTCAGTACATCAAGGGGGCCCATTCGCTGACTATTCCAGGATGCAGGAACAGCAGGCACCGGGTAGTTGCCAACTATCGGCAGGTCACATGCCGATAACCCACAACCCTGTGTGGGACGGTCCAATTCAACAACATGTGGTGAAATCTAGGTACCAGATAACAGGGGCGCAACAATACCCTTACCCAGCCATCGTTCAGAATGAGACATCGGTGTATCGGCCAGCGGTGTCCCAATACACCCTAGTTGGTGCCCAAGGATATACGTCGGCAAGTCAGCCGATGCATAATATTCAGCAAGGTGGTGTTACGCCTGCGCCAATCGGGCTAGCTTACCCACTACAGAGGCAAGAGCGGGTGTGTCAACTAGTCCAGCCGATGAATGTCCAGCCTGCGCATTGGCAGGATCAAGATGCATACTGGGCCAATAAGATCGCCGAAGTGATGAAAGAACAGTTCGGTATCAAGCCTAAGGTTAATATGTATTCTTATCGTACGCCATATCCTCAGGCATACGACTTGATTCCTCTTCCGAATCGATACAAGGTGCCAGATTTCATGAAATTTTCTGGCCAAGATGACACGTCGACAATGGAGCATATCAACCGTTTCATTATCCAATGTGGAGAGGCAGCCACCAGAGATGAACTAAGGGTGAGACTGTTTTTGTCATCCTTGTCTGGATCGGCATTAACGTGGTTCATCTCCCTTCCTCCAAACTCTGTAATTACCTAGGCCGATCTAGAGAAGTAGTTTCACAGAAATGCCTGGTTTGGACCGATCAATAGTTGAACATCGATTACCTATTAAGTCAGGTTTTCAACCACATCGGCAGCCAGCGCGCCGATGCAATCCTAATGTATTGCCTGATATTAAAGCTGAAATTACAAAATTAATCGAAGCTGGATTTATTCGGCAATGTCGATATGCCGAATGGATTTCTAACGTGGTTCCTGTATATAAAAAGAATGGAAAACTTCGTCTTTGTATTGATTTCAGAAATCTCAATAAAGCTACGCCGATGGACGGCTATCCAATGCCGGTTGCCGATCTACTAATTGATGCCTCTGCTGGACATAAGATTATCAGTTTTATGGATGGTAACGCTAGATATAATCAAATATTCATGGTTGAAGAAGATATATCCAAAACTGCTTTTAGATGTTCAGGCCACGTCGGTTTATTTGAATGGATCGTGATGACTTTCGGCTTGAAGAATGCCGGTGCTACTTATCAAAGACCAATGAATTTGATCTTTCATAAGTATATCGGCACATTGGTCGAAATCTATATTGATGATGTGGTGGTGAAATCCGAAGACTTTCAAAAACATCTTCCGATCTACGAAAAATTTTGAAATGCACAAGGGAGCATGGACTTAAGATGAATCCGAATAAGTGTGTGTTTGGCGTATCAGCAGGTAAGTTCCTAGGGTTCATGGTGCATCAAAGGGGTATAGAGATCGGAAGAAAATCCATTGATGCGATTAACAAGGTGGTTGCTCCTACGAACAAGACTGAGCTGCAATCTTTGATCGGCAAGATTAATTTTATCAGAAGATTTATATCTAATTTGTCTGGGAAGATTAAATCTTTGAGCTCATTATTGAAGCTGAAAGCCGGTCAAAAATTTGTAGGGAGAGAGGAGCAACAATTGGCTTTGAAAGAAATTAAGAAATATCTGGTGAATCCTCCGGTGTTAATTCCTCCTCAACATGGGAAACCCTTTAGATTGTATTTGTTTGCTGATGACGGTGTTGTTGGGTCGGCCTTGGTTCAAGAATTTGAGGGGAAAGAACGTGTGATTTATTATTTGAGTAGGAGGTTGGTGGACGCTGAAACCAGGTATTTGGCCATTGAGAGATTGTGTTTATGTTTGTACTTCTCTTGTACCAAATTAAGGCATTATTTGCTATCGGTCGAATGCACCGTCATGTGTAAGGATGATGTGGTTAAGTATATGCTGTCAATGCCAATTTTGAGCGGGAGGATCGGCAAATGGATTTTGGCACTGTCAGAATTTGATCTAAGGTATGAATCAACTAAGGCAGTTAAAGGACAGGTGATGGCTGATTTTGTTACTCAACATTGTGGTGCGCTTAATTCCATAGAAATTGCTCCTTGGACTCTATTCTTTGATGGTTCCATATGTAAAGAAGGAGTGGGTATTGGCGTTGTGTTGATTTCACCCCGAGGGAAAAAGTATGAAATCTCATTGCCGATTGTTGCTACTTCGATGAATAATCAGGCTGAATACCAGACGTTGCTGAAGGGGTTGGAGTTGCTCAGAGATGTATGTGCCGATGCCGTTGAGGTCTTTGGCGATTCTATGTTGGTAATCAATCAGTTGATTGGAACATATGAATGCCGAAGTGATATTTTGATTGAGTACCATGGAAAGTGTTTGCAATTGTTGAAGGAATTCATAGAGTACCGTCTTGAGCACATTCCCAGGTTGCACAACGAAGAAGCCAACCGATTGGTGCAACATGCTTCGGGGTATCAGCCAATTCAAGAGGTGATGACATCGGTAACGGTTACCAATGACTGGAGAAGAGAGATTGCCGATTACTTAAGAGATCTGTCTAGGAAAGTTGAAAGGCGGTTAAGGTTTCAAGCTACCAAGTATGTGCTCCTTGATGGAGAATTGTATTATCGGACGATTGATGGAGTTTTGCTCAGATGTATTGACGGAGAAGAGTCAAAGAGGTTGATGGGTGAAATTCACGAGGGGGTATGTGGAGCGCATCAATCGGCATTTAAGATGAAGTGGATGATTAGGCGAAATGAGTATTATTGGCCGACGATTCTTGAGGATTGTTTTAAGTACTTCAAAGGGTGTCAAGATTGTCAGAAATTTGGCAATGTCCAGAGGGTGCCTGCGTCGGCGATGAATCCTATAATCAAGCCTTGGCCGTTTAGAGGATGGGCCATCGATCTCATCGGTCAAATTTATCCGCCGTCGAATAAAGGGCATAAGTTCATACTTGTTGCTACCGATTATTTCACAAAGTGGGTTGAAGCTATCCCCTTAAAGAATGTGACATCTGCAAACATGATAGATTTTGTGAAAGAACACATTGTTTACCGATTTGGTATTCCTCGGACTATTACAACCGATCAAGGAACCATGTTTACATCGGGGGAGTTTGACGAATTTGCTACCAGTATGGGGTTTAAAGTTTTGAATTCATCTCCTTATTATGCTCAAGCTAATGGTCAGGCTGAAGCAACTAATAAGGGGATAATTAAGCTTATCAAGCGCAAGATTGAAGAGAACCCTAGAAGGTGGCATACGGTGTTGAATGAAGCTCTTTGGGCATATCGGATGGCGTGTCATGGTGCTACTAAGGTTTCGCCGTATCAGTTGGTGTATGGACACGATGCTGTCCTGCCTTGGGAGATTAAAACTGGTTCTAGACGGTTATTTTCTCAGGATCAGTTAACAACCGATGAGTATGATACCCTTATGAAGGATGAGTTAGAAGATCTAGCAGGTCATCGGTTGAGAGCCCTAATCAGTATTGAGGAGAATAAGAAGAGGGTTGCCAGGTGGTATAACAAGAAGGTGAAAACGAAAGAGTTTGCCGATGGCGATCTGGTGTGGAAATTGATTTTACCGATTGAGACTAAGAGTTCAAAGTTTGGGAAGTGGTCTCCTAATTGGGAAGGTCCTTTTCGGATAAAGCAATCTGCTCCTGGTAATGCCTATATTTTGGAGACCCTCGAAGGGGCTGCGTTTCCCAGAGCAATCAATGGTAAATATTTAAAGAAATATTATCCTAGTATCTGGGTAGATGCGTGAGGCAATACAGGTATAGATGCCAATGGGAGGAGTATCATACCGAACATCGGCAGAAATCGTATTAACGTTATATTATATGCAAGAACAGCTGTCAAGTTTACAGTTTGTCGACACGACAAATTACAACAAGGATTGAATTGATGATATCGCATGCAGACGAATTTGATTTTCTTCTTCTATTTCCTTGGCGTCATCATCGGCAGAGCCCTCGATTGGCTTGAGCTTTCTCTTCAACAGAAGGGTTTCGCGGGCATTGGTGTCTCTCTCTTATTGTAAAACTTTGATGGCAGCAGGGAGTTGAGCTTTCTTTTGGCTGGTTGCGCTTAGAGCTTCATCAATCTTCTTCAACTTAGCTAGCAGTTCTTCTTTTCATGCCGATAGATTTGTGATCTCTTGTTCAAGTGCGCTACCAGAAGCTTCCAGGCAGCCGATGTCTTCATGTCTCTCGTCCGCAACTTGCTTGAATTTGAATATCTCCTCCGCAGATTTTGCTTGAGAAGCTCTATCGGCGATGCGCCGTGAGGCTCTTTCATATTGTAGCTGCCGACTCTCAAGAAATGCCGCTTGGAAGAGTAGTTCTTCAACATCGGCAGACAGTTGGTTTCGAACTTCTCTGAAGGCTATCCTTCTGCGTTGGAGTCTTGGACTACTTCGGAAGTGCTTTGCTGCAGTAAGGATAGCAGTGCTTCGAGTTTGGACTTCACTTCCACCGATATAGTACCTGATGGCGGGACAGAGCTTTCTTCCTCTTCGTCCTCATCTGGGAGATTGACACCAAAGGAAAATAGGCTGTTTGGGAAATCTTGGGACTAAACAGCAGAGGTGCTCCTGATTGGTAGGAATCACTATCTTGTTGCGCATCTCCTAGAGATCCAAAAAGGCAGAAAAGAGAAAAACGGAAGGGGGATTGTAAATCGATGCAGAAAGATGAAATTGCGGTGTATTCAGCAAGGGAATAGAGAAGATTACCGCGGAAGCAGTGAAGTTGATCGCCATTGGAGGAGTTCTTGCAAGGGATCGTGCTGCTTGATGGGGGAAACCGTTGGTAGATTGCCGGAGTGTTCTTCGGGGTCGCCTTTGGAATGCGGATAAAGATGTGAGCTTAGGGTAAAAAAGAAAGCAGATGGTAATCTTTATAGGCCTAGTCAAGGGGCATTTTCGAGTTTTCTTTTTACTAGGAAAAGGTATGCAAAGATATCGAGATGGATTTTTGCGGAGATCGAGGGATTTGTAACTGTTGGTGCTTCAGTTATAGGAGTTGTTGGTAATTTGCGGAGATGGTGCGCGGTAATCAAGATAATGACGTAAGCGTTTTTGGAGGAAAAGATTACAACAGAGCAAATTTCGGTGCATAAGATATTTTATACTCCGAAATTGGGGGGCATGTGTTGACACCATTTTTCGTACCGGTCAATATTGAACCGAGTGCGCTGATCAACAAGAAGGTAAACATTGTTCCTCATCGGCATCGAGATGCCACTATTCATGTTACCGATGGAGGCAGAGGAAGTCGTTGGTAGTGAATTTGATTGGGGACGTGTTAAGGGTGAAAGATGTGTTTGCCGATAAGGAGAGATTGCCGATGGAAACAAGAAAACGTTGCCGATCAGGAATGTTGCCGATGGATGCAGAAAATAGCTGACGTCAGTGGAAAGATGCCGATGGTAATGGAAGAAGGTTGCGGATGGAAAGAAATTTGCCGATGGAAAGTGTCAGCGCGAAGAGAATAGATAAGGAAACTGGTGATTTTATACCAGTATTATTATATCAGTTTGAGTCCGACTCTTGCATGAGTCATTTATTTCCTTAAAAATAGGAGTTTTGTTTAGGTATGAGTTGTGTCTATGTACAACTCCTCCTACTGGAGTATAAATATGTACCTAGGGCCCGTATGAGAGATATACAATACAATACAATCAAACAAATCTATTATTTTCGTCCTACTTTTCCAGCATCTACTTTTTCGCATTAGCTATAAGTTTATCTACAAGTTCTTACGACGTCTCGACGGCTGCATCTGCAAGATCTCTGTTGTCTTCGCAAGTTCCGTGTTTTGATCAAGTTGAGCTTTGACGTTCGGGCGCATCGCTGTCATCTCGTTCAAGCTTGTTCTAGTTATCGTCCTTGTCGATTAACTGGTCAAATGGACTGGCACACCTTTGGATATCAAGTTCGGGTATAAGCCCGAGGTGTTCGCAGTTCAGACGCTTTTTGTGTCAAGAGAACTCCAACTGCAACCAAACTTTGTAGGCATGATCTTTGTACAATTGGGGAACTATCCCGAAGAAATCATCGCTCAATTTGGCTTAGAGCAACGGGAGGAGAAGATTTGGGGAAAAGCTCAAGAACGAAGAACACCGCAAAGAAATCACCCGATCTACGTACTCGTGAGGTTTGAGGAGAAACCCTTCGGTGCAAAGATGCTCATCACGATTACGAACAACCGGGTTCAAACGGACTTGCAAGAGCTACTCCCTACTATGAGAAATCATCTCGGGAACAAAGAGGGAGCAAAAGCAAAAACGTGAAGAACACAAGTAAAATGGGGACACGATCAAGAAGTCGAAACCACCATGGGATCTCACAGAGGTTGGTGAAATCAACCTAGGGATCTCATGAACTAGAGAGAGGGTAGAGAGAGAGAGTTAGGGCAAATGATTAGGGTTCAAGAGATGGGATGAGGATACCCCTTCATCCTCTATTTAATAGAGCTTTGGCTATTTCCCAAAGACCGCCCTAGATACATGAGTGAACTACCTATCCTAAGCATTGCAGTCCAAGCTCTGGAAAATATCTTCCACATTTTGAATGGATGGCCCCGCTTCCTGCCAGGAGTTGCCGTCGCCTCGACGCAAGCTCTAGGATTCCGCCACGTGCCATGCCCGCTTTCTCGGAAGCTCCGCCTAGGTTTTGAGGCCCAAACCCAGGAAACCCGCCACCGGTATCTTTCGGCTCAACTACCCAATCCCGAGTTTTGAGTCCCAAACTCGGAAACCGTCCTCGGATGGTTTTGAGGCCCAAACCACCAAACCGCTCGACTCGAGCCACCTTGTCCTCGCCCAGTCGGACTCCGAGTCCCATGAGCCTTCGCTCGACCCGCTCGTCTGCCGTCTTGACTTGGTCAACTCGGTCTACCTCCATGTCTTCTCGCACTCGCCGGTGCCAAGTACTAGCCACCACAGCTAGTCCGCCGGCGCCCATGGTCCTTCGGTATGAGCCTCGCTTCCGCCCTTCACCGCTCTTAGTCCATCGGCACAGCAAGCCTCTACTCGACCTTCTCCATGCCATTGACCACTGTCACTAGGCATAGCACCTGCACATCACATGCCGATAGACAGGAACACATTTGCTTTCGCAAAGATTAGTAGAAAGCCACTCAAACTGAAACGCTCAAGTGTTGGGAAATCACTCATCACAAAACTGAACTACATGGGTACTTATCCACCATGTGTTCGCAATATTCTTCGTGTTTCAATCTCTGTCCAAGTCCACTATGCATCCTATTGAACTATAAAATAAACATTTGCAAATTTATTACTCCAACTTGGTCATAATGATTGTCGAACACAGAAATCCAAACTAAATGGACCAAAAGTTCATCTTCCTTACAAACTTTAAAAGTCTAGGGTGTATTTGGTAGGGCTCTACCAACTGCTCCGCGAACACCTTAAAGTGAGGGCTAACCAAATGTCATGTCGTTGTTCTGCTTCCCTGAAGAATCACGATGAATCACGGTGAGAGGGGCGAGGACCGAGGAGACAGACGAAAAACCAAAATAGTAGCTTCCGCTTACTCTCCCTCTTGATCCTATGGGTCCGACGTGTATGAGATGACCAATTTACCCAAGAAATCCCTATGTAGCGCCCCGCAATGACGACGCTTGCCGGAAAGAGACCAGACTCAGGCAAGCCTAGCGGTGTGGCACAGCGAAGATGCTGGTCGGGAAGAGGAAGCTTCAGACACCACGTGGGGATACACGTGCTCGCGGATTAGCAATGAGGCTCAGCAAAAACGTAGAGCACACGTGGGATCCACACTTGGGGCCTGATACACCACTGTTTTGCTAGGAATGGTTGCTAATCCACGAGCAGCAGAACCCTAAGTGGGGCTCAGAGCTTCCTCTCACTGGCTCGCTCGACGTCGGGCCTGTTTGGATGGAAGCCTGGAGCACTTGGCTGGTAAAAAGTGTTGCATGGGAGTTGCCTGGAAATTCAAGAGAATCTGTCTCGCAAGGCAAGTTAGGAGATGATCCGTTTGGTTGGAGGTCTGTGCCTGAGAAGGCTGATAAAAGATATAATATGGTTTATGTCTACTATAGCTTTAAATTTGATAACATATTACAATCATATACAAAAATTACAATAACTAGCAAATAATGGATCCATACATTTTTAATAAC
This sequence comes from Microstegium vimineum, assembly GCA_022036555.1. Lineage (NCBI taxonomy): Eukaryota > Viridiplantae > Streptophyta > Magnoliopsida > Poales > Poaceae > Microstegium > Microstegium vimineum. The sequence continues at coordinate 13,956,334 of CM039124.1, read as the reverse complement.
AATATAATTAGAAACACAAATAAATTTATCACTTTTTTTTGAAAGCCCAGAAATAAAAAAACAACGTGCGAACACATGGTTGATATGTGCCCATGTTTGTTTAGTTTTGTGATGAGTGATTGCCCAACACTTGAGCATTTCAGTTTTGAGCGGTTTATACTAATCCTTGCGAAAGCATGTGTGTGCCTGTCTATCGGCTTGTGGTGTGCAGGTGCTATGCCCGGAGACAGTGGTCAATGGCGTGGAGAAGGTCGAGTAGAGGCTTGTCGTGTCAATGGACTGAGAGCGGTGAAGGGCGGAAGCGGGGCTCGGACTGAGGGACCATAGGCGCCGGTGGACTAGTTGTGGTGGCTAGTACTTGGCACCGGCGAGTGCGAGAAGACATGGAGGTAGACCGAGTCGACCGAGTCAATACGGTGGACGAGCGGGTCGAGCAGGAGGCTCATGAGACTCGGAGTCCGACCGAGCGAGGACGACGTGGCTCGAGTCGAGCGGTTTGGTGGTTTGGGCCGCAAAACCACAGGTCGACAGTTTCTGAGTTTGGGCCTCAAAACTCGGGGTTCGGTAGTTGAACCCAAAGCTACCGGTGGCGGGTTTCGCGGGTTTGGGCCTCAAAACCCGGGCGGAGCTTCGAGGAAGCAGGGGTGGCACGTGGCAGAATCTTGGAGGTTGCTTCGAGGCGACGGCAAGTCCAGGTAGGAAGTGGGGCCGTCCGATGAAAACCTAGAAGATATTTTGGGAGCTTGGACTGTAGTGTCTCAGGACTAGGTAGTTTACTCATGTATCGAGGGGCTAAGTGAAAATGTCCACTTAGACCTCCTTATATGGGGATGAAGGGCTGTCTTCATCCTCACCTCTTGCATTTGCCTTCCTCCCTCTTATTCCTAGGTTTTCCCCTCCCCTAGTGATTTTTGCTTGAGGTCCACAAGTTAGTCTTTGTAAGAACTGATTTGTGTCAAGGAATGGAGGCCGTAACCTCCTCGTGTCCTCCGGGATTCGATTCATGAATTGCTTGTCTCGTGTTCTTTGCGTTTTTACAATTCCCCTCTCCGGAGTTTTTGCTTGAGCTCTCTCGTTTCTTGATCTTTTTGCAAACCACTTGTTGGAGAAGGTGCTAGGATCCCTTGTGAAGGTTTTGACCAAAGGAATTGGGTTCGTTTGGGGTGAGCACGCAGATCAGACGATTTTCCTTTCTCTGGTCATTTTTCTTCCCCTTCTCGGATTTTGATTTATCCCGAATTTTTTGGGGCACCAAAGGCTATAACATTCATGGAGTAGCATAATTACTACCTCAAGATCCTGCACACAAAATTTGGGGTCAATCGGAGTTGATTTGATCGAGTTGGAGAATTTCCAGAAATCAGCCGACTGCCCGCTGAAACTGGATGTGTCCGGTATGAAATCCGGATGTGTCCAGTAGTTTTCCCTTGGAAGTTTGAGCTAAAAATTTGTGGAGACCTGCTCCTTGGTGTCCATAACCTAGGGTTAAAATTTCAGATTTTTTGGACACCGTTTGGTAGGGTTTTCGATTTTGCTCTTGAGGGTTGTCTGGGCTGAAAAGGCAAACCGGACGTGTCCGGTATTCGCTGGAGCAGCGTTGCAAATTCGCTATCTTGAGCGTTTGGACTCCGAATTGCATTCCGTCTGTTGCATTGGATTTCTACCATTTCAAGGAACTTATCTAGCTTCTTTTATCACTAGTTGACTTGGGTGTTTTAGATTTGAGTACTTGCTTCTCTCATATAGAAGTTGAGTGTCTCATTTTCCTTCCTTCGACTCAGTTTGTGAACTTATCACTTTCGTGGTGTCCCGTTGTGTTCCTAGGGAACATCTACCCTCTTCTTGGGTTGTGGAAATCACAGTGAGTGGGTTTGGCTTTTGGAGGTGATTTTGGGACAGCGGCCAAATCTTTCGAAAGAAATTTGAGGCTCTCATTCACCCCCCCTCTGGTCGCCGTTATCGGTCCTTCAATTGGTATCAAAGTCAGTTAAGGATCAATCCACCTTACATGGTTCTTGATCCACGAAGGCGACATGGAGCGAGGTGTTGGCAAACCTCCATTTTTCGATGGAACAAACTTCTCCTACTAGAAGGTGCGCATTTCCGCCTATATACAAGGAGTTGATTCGAACATATGGGAGATTTGTGAGAATGAGGGCTATCGTGTTCTTGCGGCCCGTGTTGACCAACTCCAAACTTCTCAACACAATGCAAATAGTCGAGCACGGAGTATCCCCTTCTCGAGTTTGTCACTTCCTGAGTTTGAGCGAGTCTCGAACCTCACTATGGCGCGAGAGATCTGGCAAACACTTGTGAGATATCATGAGAGAAACCCTCAAATCAAGTCTAGACTCTTTGACACATACCGTAAGGAGTACGAGAACTTCATACAGTTGGCCGTCGAATCTGTTGACGGGATGTTCACTCGCTTCCAATCTATCGTCAACAAGATGTGTGCCAATCGGGCCAACTTGCCCTATGATGATCATGAGATGGCTATCAAGCTTTTGCATGCTCTTGATCAGAGGGTGTGGGAGATGAAGATGGCTGCCATCTAGGAGTCATCGGGCTATGACGCCCTGACCGTGGACGAGTTGTTCAGCAAGCTCAAGTCCTCAGAGATTGACCATCAGACCCGGGCCAAGCTTGAGAACCCGTCAAACCCATCCATGGCGTTGGTTTCCGGCCCCGACAGTGTGTCTTCTTCATCTTCTAACCCTTCACACTCTTCGTTTGCTTTGTCTTTGATTTCTGTGACAGAGGAACAAGTGAAGGCTCTTGGAGATGACGAGATGGCCTTGGTCATCACTAGGTTCTCGCAGTTTCACAACAACCGTTTGAACCGAAGACATGGTGGCGCGGCCAAGGGGTGCTACCGTTGCGGTGATGAGGATCACTTCATCGCAAACTTCCCCAAGAAAGTTGCGGGGGACTTCACCAAGCGCAAGGACAAGCGCGAGCACTGCTTTGACGGCAAGCACAAAGCCAAGGGCGGCTTTCACCGGAGATCTGCGAAGAAGGTGCTTGACAAGGTGAAGGCTGATCATCGAGCCTTCCTTGCCTCCCTTAGCGACATCGAGTTCTCCTCCGATGGAGGCTCTTCTTCAAGCGATGATGATGAGTCGAAGGGAAAGGTGGAGGACAAGCTCAACGGCCTTTGCTTCAACGCCAACGCCAAGCACAATGACTTTTGCACCATGGCGATTGAAGAAAGCAAGGCCGACTAACGCAAGGACGACTCCGACTCCATGTCCGACTCCGATGCACCCGAGGTAACTCCCACCATCGAATCCCTCTCCCTCGAGCTTGAGACTTTGAGCGCTACTTACATGAGTCAGGACTCTGTGCTCAAGAGTGCGATTAGAGAGAGGAACAACTTTAAGGCGACGTACCTTAGCGCGCTTCATGAGCTAGATTTTGCTAAGTCATCTGTGGTGGTTACCGAGGAGGTAGAGTGTGATGCTTGCGCCATCCACATGTCTGATCTTCTCACTCTTCAGGACAAGTATGGAACTCTACTTGAGGAGGTTAGTGAGCTGAAGGCTAGGCCTAGGTTACTTGGTGCATGCAAGTCTTGCTTAGGTTTGCGTTCTGAGCTGGCACAGAAGGATGCTAGGATCGCTGTGTTAGAGAAGGCTAGCTCAGATAGCACTAGAGAGTCAGATTGCTTCGAGGCTTTGAAGCTTGAGATCGCGTCATGCAGACATGACAAGATGCATAATGAGGAGGAAAACACATACCTTCGGTCCATCTTGAGCTAGGTGTCTTGCCAAGAGCCGTGGTTGGGGATGTTGCTTAGCCAATGCAAAAGGGCTGGCAGCACGTGAGTAGGCTTTGCTTTAGGTGGGAAGGACGATAGCATGTTCGGTAAGATCGGTGAGTGCAGTGGGTTGAGCGAGAGCGAGAAAGCCAACACAATTACCAAGTTCACCAAGTTCACTCCACCTAAGCCTACCAACCCCTCTGAGTTACCTGTGAGAGATCGTGTGTTTGAAGAGCCACCCAAAACCACTCCACAGAAGAAAGTGTGGATTCCAAAACCGAACCATCTTCGGAACCCACTTGACACCTTGCCCGACATTTCTAGTGATCCCCTTCCTAAGAAAGCAAGAGCCACCCAACCCAAAAAGAGAGTGCCTACCAAGAGTGCGGTGAAGTACCATTGTGAGTATTATGAGAGGGATGGGCACTTGGCTGAGTTTTGATATAGGAGGAAGAGAGATGATCAGCAGTAGTTTGAGTTCAACAACCGGGACATGTACCACCCACCTATTGGGGTGCGGGAACCAGAAGTTCAGAGGCGCACTACTAGGCCTAGAGGTGCAATGCCTCAAGGTGTTAGGCCTCAGGAGGTGAGACCACACGGTGGTCGTGCCCGGCGAGGTACCGGTCGTGAGCCATACGGCTATGGACCTCGTGGCGGTGGCTTCACTCCCCACACCTTTAGCAGACCACCTTTTTTCCTATAGTGGTGATCGCTACCCCCCTATGGGAAGGGAGATGTTTTGTATGCCTCCTAACCCTTTCTTTGGGCAAATGATCCAACACCAGTATCCTTCACAGTTTACTAACCCCAGTGTTGCTTCGTTTGCTCACCCTATGTCTTTTTATTGATGTAGGAAGGAGGACTGGAGGAGACTTGGCTTGTGGACTTCGGATGTTCACGCCATATGACCGGAAGTGCCAAGTGGTTCTCTAGACTTAACCCTGTGCACCACACTGAGTACATCACATTCGGGGACAAGAGTAGAGGTAAGGTTGTGTCCCGAGGGTCCATCCGTGTCCATTCGTCTTTTGTTCTCAAGGATCTTGCTTTGGTTGCGACTTTGCATTTTAATCTTCTCTCGGTTTCGCAACTCCTTGAACACGATTTTGAAGTAAGTTTGAAGCCTAATCTTTCTCGGATTTTGGACTCTCGGGGTGATCTTGTTTGCCGGATTTTACCCTTCGGGAAGGTTTTTCGTCCGGACTTTTCTATCTCTTTCGGACCTTCTCGTTGCCTTCTTGCCGGTTCTTCTTCCGATCTTTGGAAGTGGCATAGGAGATTGGGACATTTGAGTTTTGACTTTCTTGCAAGGCTTAGCTCAATGGACCTTATCCAAGGATTGCCTAAGCTAAAGTTCGAGAAGGATTTGGGTTGCCATCCTTGCAGACATGGCAAGATGGTTGCCGCTTCCCATCCTCTGGTGACGGATATTATGACCAAACAACCCGGTGAGCTCTTACACATGGACACAGTTGGTCTAGCTTGAGTTAGGTCAGAGGGAGGGAAGTGGTATGTTGTTGTAGTCGTTGATGACTACTCGAGGTACTCTTAGGTGTTCTTTTTGGAGAGTAAGGACGAGGCTTTTGTGAATGTGCGTGATCTCATTTTGAGATTGCAAAATGAGCTACCTAAGAATGCCATGAGAGCTATCCACAGTGACAATGGCACAGAATTCAAAAATGCTCAATTTGCACCGCTTTGCTCTTCTTTGGGTTTGGATCACCAATTTTCCTCTTCGTACACTCCTCAACAGAATGGGGTTGTTGAGCGCAAGAATCGGACCCTTGTTGAGATGGACAGGACGATGCTCGATGAGCATAGGACTCCTAGGCGGTATTGGACTGAAGCACTCAGTTCGGCTTGCTATGTCTCCAATCGCATTTTCCTCCTTGCTTTCAAGAAAAAGACTTCTTATGAGTTGCGGTTTGGGAGACCACCCAAGGTAAGTCACCTACGGGTGTTTGGGTGCAAGTATTTCATCCTCAAGAAGGATGGTAAGTTGGACAAATTTGAGTCTCGGTCTTCTGATGGTATCTTTCTTGGTTATTCTACTCACTCTTGTGCTTATCGTGCTCTTAATCTTGAGACTAACCGAGTGATGGAGACTTGTGAGATTACTTTCGATGAGACTATGCCCTGTGTTTCCACTGCTTTTGAGCTTGCAGGTGATGATGAGGTGAACACTAGCATCTTTGGGGAGGAGGAGCAGGACAATGCCGATTGGGGTGATCCCGAGCTAACTCCATCGGCTGCCCCCGTCGACCCTGCGATGTCCACTTCGGCTCACGGCCCCGACCCGACTACTTCCTCTACATGGGGGCCGTTCGAACAACTTCCTCAGTCGGTGCCCGTTGCACCGGAGGGAGCTCCAGCTGCTGTCAAGGGGGAGGCCACTTCATCCAGGCAGGTGTTTGGGTGCTCATTCAGCTTTTGTCGCGTCTTTTGAACCCCGAGATGTTGGACACGCTTTGATGGATCCAGATTGGGTTAATGCCATGCATGAGGAACTTGAAAACTTTGAGCGAAACCGCGTTTGGGTCTTAGTGCCACCACCACCAAGTTGCCACCCTATAGGAACCAAGTGGGTTTTCAAAAACAAACAAAGTGAGGATGGGGTGGTAGTGTGAACAAGGCTAGGTTGGTAGCGCAAGGCTTTTGTCAAAAGGAGGGGATAGATTATGAGGAAACCTTTGCTTTCGTAGCTTGTTTAGAAGCAATTAGAATCCTTCTAGATTTTGCGGCTTCTAAGGGTTTTAAACTACTTCAAATGGATGTTAAAAGTGCTTTCTTAAACGGCTACATAGAGGAGGAATTGTATGTTAGGCAACCTCTCAGTTTCGAAAATCCCAAGTTTCCAAACCATGTTTTTAAACTTCACAAAGCTTTGTATGGTTTGAAACAAGCCCCTAGAGCATGCTATGATAGATTGAAAACCTTCTTGCTTGCTAAGAGTTTTAAAATAGGATCAGTCGATAAAACACTTTTTCTCCTCAAGCAAGGAAAAGACACTCTCCTAGTCCAGATTTATGTGGATGATATCATCTTTGGTGGTTCTTCTCATGCTCTTGTTGCCAAGTTTGCAGATCTTATGAGCAGGGAATTTGAGATGAGCATGATGGGAGAGTTGACTTTCTTTCTCGGGTTGCAAATCAAGCAAACCCGAGAAGGGACCTTTGTGCACCAAGGCAAGTACACGAAAGACATTCTGAAGAAGTTTGACATGGGCGAGGCAAAGCCTCTTTAGACACCCATGTCGACTACGAATGCCTTGGATGCAGATGAGGAAGGAGAGACGGTGGATCAGACGGAGTACCGAAGCATGATTGGGTCGCTTTTGTACTTGATGGCGACCCGACGGGACATAAAGTTCGCTGTCTGCTTGTGTGCTTGCTTTAAGGCGTCTCCACGCACTTCGCACAAGTAGGTGGTGAAACGCATCATGAGGTACTTGCGCTTCACTCCCAAATTTGGTCTTTGGTTTCCCGCCTCCTCTCTTGTGCTTTGCGGTTATTCTGATGCCGATTTCGCCGGTTGTCGTCTTGATTGGAAGTCCACTTCTGGGACTTGCTAATTTCTTGGGTCTTCTCTTGTGTCTTGGTCTTCTCGTAAACAGTCTAGCGTGGCTCAGTCGACCTGCAAAGCTGAATACGTTGCCGCTGCTAGCTGTTGTTCGCAGTTGATTTGGATGATTGCAACTTTGAAGGATTTTGGTCTTGTGCTTACTAAGGTGCCTCTGCTTTGCGATAGCATGAGTGCAATTAGTGTGGCCAAAAATCCCGTGCTTCACTCTAAGACCAAGCACATTGACATTCGTTTTCACTTCTTGAGAGGTCACTACGAGAAGGGCAACATTGACCTCCGGCATGTCGAGACCCACAACCAGCTTGCGGACATTCTCACATAACCTTTGGATCAAGCTGCGTTTTCTCGCCTTTGGGGCGAGTTGGGTGTTTACTTCCATTTTTAGTTGAGGGAAGCTCTTTGTGTTTCATAGTCTTTTGATTTTTATTTGTTTTTTTCTTTTACTTTCTTTCTTTTGGTGTCTTTTTAGCTTTTAATTGATGTCATTGTATTTTGCATCTCATTGCATTTGTGACATAGTTCATTTTAAGCTTCATACCTATAGCCGATATAATGAATCTATGCTTTGTTTGAGGTGCTTTATGTCTCTATGGTGTTGCCTAACTTAGATTCTCTTTCATCTCTTGATATGCAATAGAGATAAGTTAGAAAAACTTTAAAACTGAATTTAATTCCCCATGTCACCTCTGAAATGACACTAGCATGTGTAGGTTTTGAGAAGACCCTTCTTGGCTGTTTTGTATATAGCTTGTAACTATGGCTCTTCATTGTTTCATTCACTTCCATTGAGCACCATGCTTAAAATTGATCTAAAATGAAGTAGCTCTCTGAATAGTGAATTTAAAAGATCGAGTTGGGTTTGCATTTGTGAGCACTTCACCATGTGTTTGAGACTGCTTCCCATATGGGTGGAACTTGAGCGGTGTCATGTATGACCGAAACTGGTGTGTCAAGCTCTTTGGCTTCGCCCGGTTGATAAGTGGCATCACTTTTCTTACAACCACTCACATACACTTGAAATGTGCCTAAAACTAAATTTTGCTGCAAAACTCTAAACAATGAAAAACTTGTTTCAGTTGGGTCATTGGCTTGTTGTATGAACTTTGTTAGGGATAGTTTTACTTGCTATACATGTGACAAGTTTTTGAGGTTGATCCTATCTTGTCTGCCATGTTTAGTTGTCTCTAGGAGGTGATACCCTTTCTCTGCTCACACATGTAATCTTCTCTAAATTTGGCTTCTAAAGTGATCTTTAGCTCAACCGGAGTCTTTGTTGGGCACGTAGAGCTTTTCCTATTCTCACAGGATCACACCACCTAGAGCATCCTTTCATTGTCTTAGCTCTATGTATGAAGCTTTTGCACTCATTTTGCATTTCATGGCATTTGTGGCTGGAATCTTGAGTTTTGAGCTTTGATGAGCTACATGTGTCAACAAGGGGGAGAGATGTCCATTTCACTCTATCTTTTAGCCATCTACATCTAAGGGGGAGAATTCATGCATTCCATACCTTCATTGGTTAAGGTGGAGAAAATATGCTTTTGTGAAAATCTTGCATTTTGGCTCCTTTCATCCTCCTTGGTATTTTGAGTATGCTTTTGCCCAGGGGGAGTTCTTGCTAGATGTGTTGAGCCTTTGCCTCTTCTGGAGGGTCTAGCTTGCTTTGATGTTTCAGACATGTCTCGATTGGTCTTTTGAGCCTTATTTGGTTTGATTGGTTTCTTTGAGCTTTAATCGGTGTTTCGATTGGTATCTTGAGCTTTGATAGCTTTTGATTGGTATCTTGTTTTGCTAGTGGTGTTGAGCCCGTTTTCTGCCTCTTCTTCAGGGATAGCTTTGTTTTGCTTGGTTGCGTCGAGCCGTTGCCCATGTCTTTGGGGACCAAGTTTTGGATTCGTTTTGCTTCTCTCAAGTGACCCCGTTTTGGCTTTCTTAGCTTTTGGTCATTTGGAGAGCTTTACCTTGTGGCTCAAATCTGAAATGCACTTGTGTTGACAATGCACTCATCAAGGGGGAGATTGCGAATACATGGTTATTATGTGCCCATGTTTGTTTAGTTTTGTGATGAGTGATTGCCCAACACTTGAGCGTTTCAGTTTTGAGTGGTTTATACTAATCCTTGCGAAAGCATGTGTGTGCCTGTTTATCGGCTTGTGGTGTGCAGGTGCTATGCCCGGAGACAGTGGTCAATGGCGTGGAGAAGGTCCAGTAGAGGCTTGTCGTGCCGATGGACTGAGAGCGGTGAAGGGCGGAAGTGGGGCTCGGACTGAGGGACAATGGGCTCCGGTGGACTAGCTGTGGTGGCTAGTACTTGGCACCGGCGAGTGCGAGAATACATGGAGGTAGATCGAGTCGACCGAGTCAAGACAGCGGACGAGCGGGTCGAGTAGGAGGCTCATGGGACTCGGAGTCCGACCGAGCGAGGACGACGTGGCTCGAGTCGAGCGGTTTGGTGGTTTGGGCCGCAAAACCACCGGTGGACAGTTTCCAAGTTTGAGCCTCAAAAATCGGGGTTCGGTAGTTGAGTCCAAAGCTACCGGTGGCGGGTTTCGCTGGTTTGGGCCTCAAAACCCGGGCGGAGCTTCCGAGGAAGCGGGGGCGGCACGTGGCGGAATCTTGGAGGTTGCGTCGAGACGACGACAAGTCCAGGCAGGAAGCGGGGCCGTCCGATGAAAACCTAGAAGATATTTTGGGAGCTTGGACTGCAGTGTCTCAGGACTAGGTAGTTCACTCATGTATCGAGGGGCTAATTGAAAATGTCCACTTAGACCTCCTTATAAGCGGATGAAGGGTTGTCTTCATCCTCACCTCTTGCATTTGCCTTCCTCCCTCTCATTCCTAGGTTTTCCCCTCCCCTAGTGATTCTTGCTTGAGGTCCACAAGTTAGTCTTTGTAAGAACTGATTTGTGTCAAGGAATGGAGGTCGTAACCTCCTTGTGTCCTTCGGGATTCGATTCATGAATTATTTGTCTCGTGTTCTTCGCATTTTTGCAATTCCCCTCTCCGATGTTTTTGCTTGATCTCTCTCGTTTCTTGATCTTTTTGCAAACCACTTGTCGAAGAAGGTGCTAGGATCCCTTGTGAACGTTTTTACCAAAGGAATCGGGTTTGTTTGGGGTGAGCACGCAGATCGGGTGATTTTCCTTTCTCCGGTCATTTTTCTTCCCCTTCTCGGATTTTGATTTATCCCGAATTTGGTGAGGCACCAAAGGCTCTGAAACTCATGGAGTAGCATCATTACTACCTCAAGATCCTGCACACAAAATTTGGGGTCAATCGGAGTTGATTTGATCGAATTGGAGAATTTCCAGAAATCAGCCGAAATCTGCCCGTTGAAACCGGATGTGTCCTGTATGAATTCCGGACGTGTCCGGTATTTTTCCCTTGGAATTTTGAGCTGAACATTTTTGGAGAGCTTCTCCTTGGTGTCTATAACCTATGTTTCAAATTTCATATTTTTTGGACACCGTTTGGTAGGGTTTTTGATTTTTCTCTTGAGGGCTGTCTGGGCTGAAAAGGCAAACCAGACGTGTCCGGTATTGATACCGGACGTGTCCGGTATTCGCTGGAGCAGCGCTGCAAATTCGCTATCTTGAGCGTTTGGACTCCAAATTGCATTCCGTTTGTTGCATTGGGTTTCTACCATGTCAAGGAACTTATCTAGGTGGTCTTGTCACTAGTTGACTTTGGTGTTTTAGATTTGAGTACTTGCTTCTCTCATATAGAGGTTGAGTGTCTCATTTTCCTTCCTTCGACTCGGTTTGTGAACTTATCTCTTTCGTGGTGTCCCGCTGTGTTCCTAGGGAACATCCACCCTCTTCTTTGGTTGTGGACATTGTTGGTATTTCTTACGACTATTGGATAAATCCGCAAGCGCACAGATTATACCGTTGTAGCACTTCACCTAGGAGTATTCTGGGGTATCGTAATTTATATTCTTCCAAGGGAAAGCGGAGCTAGAAATAATAATAAAAGAGAGATCCTGGAGATCATCTCAATTTAGTACCAACTAGTGTAAGGGGGTAATCGATATAATGATAGGAAGGTGATGACGCAACAAACTGGTAAGGATAAGTAAGAGATGACTAGTGAGTATAACTATGTGGGAGGACAACGAGAGAGTAAAAGGACTCCTGTGATTCCAACTCTACCTTTGTGGGTTAACTATGGCACTCAACTGAGACAGACATCGATTGATTCCTCAATACACGTATGCTAGGATAGGGGATAGATCAGTAGAAGGACAAAACTCCTACCAGACCACGCCCTCTTCTTACAGGGGCCTTATCTTTTAAGAACTTGCCTATAAACACGTGGTGGAATACAACGACTAGACAAGGCTGTCACCTCTTGCTAGATACCACAAACAATCCGTGCAACAAGCGATAACCAAAGGTGAGACTAAGTATAAGCACCACGCTTACACCTATTCTTACTACTCTAATTGTGTATACGACAACTAGAGCACCCTATAACAGGCGATGATCGCATACAGGAAAGGCCACAAGGATCTCAATCTAGTTTATAACAACTAATTGACAAGATAAACCATAACAATACTATAGCAAGTATAATATTGCACAAAGTAAATACTAAGTCAGTAAAGAAGGAATATTGTATTAAATAAGTAAAGTCTTACAAAAGGGAAAAGATACAAGAGCTTATACCAGATCCTCCAGGAAGACAACTCCGGAAAGCCCGAGCTAAGATCAACTCAACTCTAACTCCCACACTAGAGAACACCACTACACTATTCTCCACTTGATAAAATAAGTGGCTTGTATGGATTACATCATGCCTAGAGAGGGAGTTATAGGCCTCTACTTATAGTGGGGGTGGAGTAGGGGCTACTCCAACGCCGCGTCATTGATCCGGGGAGCTTCAATCCTCCTCCCTTGGATCAAACCGTCATAGAACCGCCTAGGATGGAGGGCTTGGATTTCCAGCATGTGATAGTTGATATGGCGGTTGAGGGGGACCCAACCGACCAAGGAGGTGGATCGGCCGATCCCCCCTATGGCCAGTGGGCCATCCCCTGGCCTTGTGGGTATGTCCCCATTGGTCAGGGACTGAGAGGGGGCCGGGTGGGCCTAGGGGTGGATCGGTTGATCCCCCGTAGGGGTCTCTGGCCCACCTCTTGCTCCCTGGTGCTAGTCCCACTCGTCATAGGTGTTAGGTGATTGTTCTGAAGTAGTTGTCATGTTGATCTCTTTGGTGTGGACCCATGAATCCTTGTGCTTTGTATGTGAGCCGTTTGGAGAAAACACAGAGTGATCCAAGGGATAGGAATCACTCTAGGTTGCTTCTTCTAGATCATGGATGAGGGGGAGACCTGGTGAGCCCACAAGGGGGTCGGCCGACCCCCTATGTGGGTCCCATTGGGTCTCTTTTGTTCCATTTCTTCGTATCTGCATCACAATGCCCATGGACATGTGGAACATGTTATTTTATAAAATATGCTCATGATATGATTGTTTTGTCCTTGATCCTGAGGTTGTTGATAGTGTTTTAGTTATATAAAAATGGGTCATAATTTGTGCCAACCCCAAGCTTAATCTTTGCTCGTCCCGAGCAAATAATCAAAATTAGCACGGTGGATCGGGAGTTGCGGCAATGCTTCATATTTCAAGAGTACTAAATCTACAACAAGAATACTTCTCTTTTGTATGAAAAATTCAGCAATAAAGACTCACCCATTTTACCTTAGTACTCCATGGGGCTTATAGTTTTATCCTTTGTCTTGGGCGGTTGAGAGATAGAACAACTTGACTTGAGCACTAGTTTTCTCATTCTTTCACAAGATTCATATCAGAGGTTTTGCAATGTTTTGTAAAAGAAAACTTAATGTTCCTCAAATGGTACTCTCGAGTCGCTCATAAGGTGTATGATTCCTCACCAAGGCATATATCAAAGTTTGTCTTGTTTCATCCTATCTTTAAAGCTTATGTGGAGCTGTAGGTAAGGATCAAAGATGTAGCAAACTTACCTTGCATATATTGTAAAGTCAAATTCCGGATCCATGGAGAGAAATGTCATACTCTTAGATCAAGATGTGCAAGTGTGTGGAAACATGGTGAACCATCAGCACTCCTATATTTGGATGATCTCTCTTTCCTAATCCTTTTATTTTTGAGACATAGCTTTTTTTTAAATAAAGAAAAATACTGGAATTAAGAAATTACGAAATTTAAATTGCAGAATTAAAATGCTGAAATGGAAACTTACCTTAGTGGGGGAGAGAATCTCCCCCAAGCTTATTGAAGAATCATGGCCCTAGTTGGTTTCGGTGATTAACGACAATTAGAGGTTATTATGGCTAATGTGTGTTTTGCAGAGGCTATGCGTAGCTTAGCCATAGTGATCGATAAGAATGGGCTCTAATGGTCATCACTTAGCCCCCAAGATGGATATCGTTTCGGTTTCAAGGAGACATGATGAAGACCCTAGAATGATAGGCTAAGTGCCATAAGGAGATGAAGGACACTTAGAAATAGATAGAGCTTCTCTTTTTACCTTTGACCGTACTATTAAGAGGGGTTGAGATTAGTAGCTTGACTTAGGAAAGCTTCATGACTTAGGTGTGGTGCACACTTGACTTCCTTAGCTCTAAGCAAGCCTATGGTGACCGTAAGATAGCCTAGAACAACTTCCATTTTCATCGCAACGAAAAACGAAGTTGTTAAAACTGTTTTCTGGGCGTCGGACGCTCCTGGCAGGGGCGCCGGACGCTGTCCGTCGACATCGGACAGAGGCGTCAGACGCTGGGTGGTTGAGTCCACAACGTCCGTCGACCTTCCAGAGGGGATGTTTTCTGGCAAAGTTTTTTTGGGTCTGTCGGACGCTGTCCGTCGGCCAGGCGTCGGACGCTGGGAAGAGCGTCCGTCGACCTTCCAGAGAGGGTGTTTTTAAACCCTAGCCAGAGTGAAGCGCCAGACACTGAGGATGAGCGTCCGTCGCCCAGTGACGTAGCGTCCGTCGCTGGGAATAGTGTGTCAGAACTAGCCGTTGGGCAGGGCGTCGGACCGTCCGTCGCCCAAACTATGAACAGAAACTAGCCGTTGGACAAGCGACGGACCGTCCGTCGCCTAGTCGACAGAGCGTCCGTCGCCAACTTAAAATGCCAGCTCGAGGCAGTTTTCAGAGGGTCTATTTATAGCCCCTCCCACTTCTCTCCCACCTGGCCTTTGCTCATTTGAGTTGCTGAGTTTGTTGAGAAGGTTGGGAAGAGAGCAAGAGCCCTAGAGAGAGAGAGTGATTCGTGAATCCATCCATCCTCTCTCTAGTTCATCCAAGAGTTCAAGTGTGCATCCTCTAGTTGTGAAGCTTGAGTGAGTCAAGCGAAGATCGAGGCTTGTTACTCTTGGTGATCGACATCACCTAGACGGTCCGGTGGTGCTCGGAGGAAGGTGATCGCCGGAGGGTTGTCGGCGGCCCTTCTCCATCGACGTTGTGATTGGTTGTGGGTGATTCACCGAGCCAGAGTGGCGAAGAATCAACCCGTAGAGAGCACTCATCCCTTGCGCGGGATTGAGGGGGAGCTATACCTTGCGAGGTGCTCCAACGAGGACTAGGGGGGAGTGTCGACTCCTCGATACCTCGGCAAAACATCTCTGTGTCAAGCATCTCTCTCCCTAGCTCTTTATTACCGCATTACTTTCCGCACTTGTCATTCTTTTCATACTAGAATTGTGTAGGAAGTTTTCGCTTTCCATTGACTTGCTACCGCTTTCTAGCTAGGACACACAAGCGGTAGGCACTAGGGGGTTGATTGGCTCTTTATAGGTTTAATTCTTGTTTAAAAATTAAAAAGAGCCCAATTCACCCCCCCCCTCTTGGGCATCTTGATCCTTTCAATTGGTATCGGAGCAAGGTTTGCTCTAAATTAGGCTTCACCGCCTAGAGCAAGATGTCCCATGGGAATGTACCACCTCCCATGTTCGATGGAGACGACTTTCCTTATTGGAAAGTTCGTATGGAGGCCTATCTAGAGGCCGTTGACGTGGGCGTGCTCAAAGCCACCACAAAGGGAGGCACCCTCTTCGCGGAGGACCTTAACTTTGATAAGCACAATGCCAAGGCTAAGAACATTATCTTTCGTGGCATTAGCAAGGATGTCTTCAACCGAGTGCGTAATGCCAAAGACGCATTTGAGTTGTGGACCACTATTTGTGCTCTTCACGAAGGCACAAAGAGTGAGCGTGAAGAACGCTATCATTTGGTCATGGCTAAGCTTAATTCTTTTTCCATGCATGCAAATGAAAATGCAAATGAAATGTACTCACGACTTAACATTATTGTAGAGGAATTAAATGGGCTCGGTCTCAACCAAATGGAACCGGCCGATGTGGTACGCAAGATCCTTTGTGTCTTGCCCATTGAGAAGTATGGCCACATCGTCACGGTGCTTCACCAAGGAGATCTCTCCGCTGCTACACCGACACAAATCTTGGGCAAGATCAATGCCCATGAGATGTACATGAAGATTGGTGATGGTGGCTCATCTTCCTCCTCCAAGAAGAAAGAAAAAGAAAAGGAGGAGAAGAAGGACTTGGCACTCAAGGCATCCTCCTCGGAGAAGTACAAGATGCAATTCATGTATGAGAGTACAAGCGATGATGATGATGATGATCTCGCTCTCATGGTGAAGAAAACAACCAAGATGTTGAAGAAGCTAAGCAAGAATGGAGTCAAGTTTGACTCAAAGAAGAAGAAATTCTTCACAAGCTCTTCAAGAAAGCCTCTCTCCAAGATGGATTGCTACAATTGTGGCAAACTTGGACACTTGGCTCATGCTTGCCCCGAAGAGAAGAAAGACAAGTACAAGAACAAGAAAGCAAACAACAAGTTCAAGTACAACAAGGGCAACAAAGTTGAGTCAAGTGATGATGAGAAGAAGGATGACAAGCCATTCAAGAAGAAGAAGAACTTCAACTTCCACAAGAAGAAGAAGAATGGCAAAGCCTACATTGTTGGTGATTGGCTCACCGACATTGAAGACTCAAGTGACTCATCCGGAGATGAAAGTGAAGAAGAGAAGGTGGACGCCTTGGTGATTGGTTCATCTACTCCACCGCCACCCCCTCCATCATCTCCGGGCTCATCTTCTACACACCTATGCCTCATGGCTAAAGGTGACAAAAAGGTACAAAAAGAGGATAGTGATGATGAGGCTAGCTCTAGTGATGATAGTGATGATGAGTTTGAGGCACCTTCTTATGATGAGCTAATTGTAATTTGCAACAAATATACTAAGCTCATTAGGAAGTATAAAGGTAAAAGTGAATCACTAGAGAAAGCAAATGATAACTTGCATGCTAAGCTTGATGACTTGTCTAGTGCTAATGATGAATTGAAACTTGAGAACAAAACTCTCTCATCTAGCACTAGGGAGCTCAAAGCCTCACTCAAGCAAGCCAATGAGAAACATGATAAGCTTGAGAGGTCAACACAAGAGCTCCAAACAAGACACAACTTGCTAAAAGATGACTACAACCATGTTAAGAATGAACATGGCACACTTGTGATAGCTAATGAATTGCTTTCAAATGATCTTGCTACACATGTTGCTATTAACCCGGTTGTTAAGTGTGATATAGCTACTTCTTGTGAGGACTTGCTTGATGAAGTTGCTAGTGAGCAAAATGCTAAGTGCAAGGGCAAGAAGGTAGTTGAGGCCGACAAGCATGATGACTATGTGAAGATGAGGCAAGAGAACACCAAGCTCAAGGAAGAGCTAACCAACCTCAAGGCAAGCAAGCCATTCACTATAAAGTTGGCCAAGCAAGATGACAAAGATGCAATGACCTTGATCAACTCTCTCAAAGAGGAAAATGCAAAGCTCAAGGTTGAGAAGATCAAGCTTACAGGTGGATTGGAGAAGTTCACCAAGGGCCACAACCTTCAAAGTGAGCTCTTGATGAACACTATCATGAAGACCGACAAGACCGGCATTGGGTTCAAGGAGAACCAAATCATGAAGGCCAAGGTCAAGATAGAAGCCAAGAACTACTACAAGAACAAGGTCACGAGAAGCAACCATGATGCACCAAAGCCCAAGCCCAAGAAGTGCTTTGGATGTGGTCAAGAGGGTCACTTTCAATCCGAATGCAAGACTCCACCTCCCAAGACCTTGCCCAAGCACATAAGGCCTTTCGCTCATGATGGACAAGGACTCCAAGGGTAGACCTCAAGTTGTATTTCTCGGTCCCAAGATGAAGAACAAGCCCAAAGTGCTATGGGTTGCTAAGGAGTTGGTGGACAAGGCTATGGGACCTCGCCAAGTGTGGGTTCCCAAACAACAAGCTTAACTCCAAGTTGCTTGTGTGTAGGTGAACTACAAGACCGGTGGAAGTCATTGGGTGATTGATAGTGGATGCACTCAACATATGACCGGTGACTCCCGGATGTTCACCACACTTGAGGAAGATTCTGAAGGGCAAGACAAGATTACCTTTGGGGACAATTCAAAAGGCAAAGTGCAAGGCCTAGGCAAAGTGGCAATCTCAAATGATCAATCAATATCAAATGTCTTGCTAGTACAATCTTTGAGCTTCAACTTACTATCCGTGGGACAACTATGTGATCTTGGTTTCCAATGTCTCTTCACTCCAAATGAGGTAGTTGTGTCCAAGATTGAAGATACATCATTGATATTCAAAGGGTTTCGGCACAACAATCTCTACCTAGTGGACTTCACCTCAAATGAAGCTAGTTTGCAAACATGTCTATTCTCCAAGAGTTCTTTGGGTTGGCTATGGCATAGAAGATTAGCACATGTGGGAATGTCAACTTTGAAGAAGCTTGTCAAGAAGGAATTGGTTAGAGGTGTGAAAGATGTGGTGTTTGAGAAGGACAAACTTTGTAGTGCATGTCAAGCCGACAAGCAAGTGGCAAACACTCATCCAACCAAAGCTTTCATGTCAACCTCAAGAGTCCTAGAGCTACTCCACATGGATCTATTTGGACCTACCACCTATGCTAGCCTTTGTGGCAATCTCTTTTGCTTGGTGGTAGTTGATGACTACTCAAGGTACACTTGGGTGTTCTTTCTTCAAGACAAGGGAGAAACTCAATCAATATTCAAGAAGTTTGCAACTAGAGCCCAAAATGAGTTTGATGTGAAGATCAAGAAGATAAGAAGTGACAATGGGACCGAGTTTGTGAATACCAAGATTGAAGACTATTGTGATGAAGTTGGGATCAAGCATGAAGTATCCGCTACTTATACTCCTCAACAAAATGGTGTAGTAGAGAGGAAGAACCGGACACTCATTACTCTTGCAAGATCAATGCTTGATGAATACAACACCCCCGAGAAGTTTTGGGCTGAAGCAATCAACACCGCATGCTATGCGGCCAACCGGCTATTTGTCCAAAGGCTTCTCAAGAAGACCCCCTATGAGCTTGTGAATGGGAAGAAACCGGATATATCCTTTTTCTGAGTGTTTGGTTGCAAAGTGTACATCTACAAGAAGCACCAACACTTGGGCAAGTTCCAAAGGAGATGTGACATTGGTTTCCTAGTTGGATATTCACTTAAATCCAAGGCATACCGTGTATTTAACAAAGCCACCGATTTAGTTGAAGAAACGTATGACTTGGAGTTTGATGAAACTAATGGCTCTCAAGAAGAGCATGAAAATCTTGATGATGTAGGTGATGAACCCTTGAGGGAGGAAATGAAGAATATGTCAATTGGTGCTATCAACCCGCAAGAGGTGGAAGAAGTTGAAGATGAAGCAAATCAAGATCTTTCTCCACCTCACACGCCTCAAGTTGATGAATAAGATCAAGTGAGGGAAGCTCAAGAAAACACTCACATTCCTCAAGATCAAGCCGAGGCCGAAGCAAGCAATGTTGAAGCACCGCAACCTCCTCCCCAAGTGATTAATAGAAGATCTACACCTATGCTTCAAGCTCATCCACAAGACCTCATCATAGGGAGTCCATCAAGGGGGGTAACAACTCGATCTAAACTTGCTTCTTATGTTGAACATCACTCCTTTGTTTCCTTTGTTGAGCCTTCTAGTGTGGAGGATGCACTTGCGGATCTGGATTGGGTGAACGCCATGCACGAAGAGTTGAACAACTTCACCCGGAACGAAGTGTGGACACTAGTAGAAAAGCCCAAAGGAGCAAGAATCATTGGCACCAAGTGGGTGTTTAGGAACAAGCAAGATGATCAAGGCGTGGTTGTGAGAAACAAGGCAAGATTGGTGGCAAAGGGGTTCTCCCAAGTTGAAGGCTTGGATTTTGGGGAGACCTTTGCACCGGTTGCAAGACTAGAAGCCATTCGTATCCTTTTAGCATATGCTTCACACCATAAAATGAAACTTTTTCAAATGGATGTGAAGAGTGCCTTTCTAAATGGTTTCATCAATGAACTTGTTTTTGTCTCACAACCTCCCGGGTTTGAAGACCCAAATTGTCCTAATCATGTGTATAGTTTGTCCAAGGCACTCTATGGATTGAAGCAAGCTCCAAGAGCTTGGTATGAGAGGCTAAGGGACTTCCTACTCAAGAAGGGCTTCAAGATCGGGAAAGTGGATACCACACTCTTCACCAAGGTGCTAGATGGAGAGATCTTTGTTTGCCAAGTATATGTCGATGACATTATATTTGGGTCAACAAACCAAGGTCATAGCAAGGAATTTGGGGCATTGATGTCCAAGGAGTTCGAGATGTCGATGATTGGCGAGCTAACCTTCTTCCTTGGCTTCCAAGTGAAGCAATTGAGGAAGGGCACCTTCATATCTCAAGAGAAGTACACTTATGATGTGCTCAAGAAATTCAAGATGGAGGATTGCAAGCCAATCAAGACCCCAATGCCTACTAATGGGCATCTCGATCTCGATGAGGGAGGTAAACCGATGGACCAAACTCTTTATCATTCTATGATCGGTAGTTTACTTTACCGCACCGCTTCTAGGCCGGATATCATGTTTAGTGTGTGTATGTGTGCTAGGTTTCAAGCAAACCCTAAGGAGTCGCATCTTTGTGCGGTTAAAAGAATCCTTAGGTACTTAAGGCACACCCCTAGCATGGGTCTTTGGTATCCCAAAGGAGCTCCCTTCCAACTAGTTGGCTATTCCGATTCGGATTACGCCGGGTGTAAGGTTGATACGAAGAGTACCTCCGGCGGGTGCCACATGCTAGGAAGATCACTTGTTTCTTGGTCCTCAAAGAAGCAAAATAGTGTGGCATTGTCAACCGCCGAAATGGAATACATTGCCATGGGAGCAAGTTGTGCACAAATCTTATATATGACCCAAACACTCTTTGATTACGGCGTGTTTTTAAAAGAAGTTCCACTTTTGTGTGATATTGAAAGCGTCGTAAAGCTTGCAAACAACCCGGTTCAACACTCTCGCACCAAGCACATAGATATTCGGCATCACTTTCTTAGAGATCATGTGGCTAGGAAAGACATAACACTAGTTGGAGTTAAAAGCGAAGATCAATTGGCGGATATCTTCACTAAACCACTCGATGAAACAACCTTTTGTAGGTTGAGAAGCGAGTTAAATGTGCTTGATCACTCTAATTTCACTAAAAGATGAGCTTGTGTGAACCATGCATACATATGTAATATAACATGTTTAATTTGGTAATGCACATAGGCTTGGCTAACGCGGTTAAGATAACCGCCCTCAAAGCGTGTGACAAAGCTTAACCGCGGTTTAAACTTGCAAGCAACCTAGATTCAAATTCGGTATTGCATAGCATATGCATGTGTGTTGTTTGTTGTTCCTTTTCGGTTGAGTTCTTGAGCATCCTCTATGATAGTCCACTTAGGGGGAGCATTCCAAACTCAAGTCACTTCAATACCCCTCTTGTGGCCATATGATGACTCCTTGGCACTTCCATTCGAATATTTTGAGCTAAAAACTAAATTTAAGCCTATGGAAAACTATTTGAAAATGAGTGTTTGAGAGATGGTTCTCATATCAAGTCCAATCAAGTGTTATTTGGATCTTATTGGGATTGGAACTTGGTTGGGAGAAAGACGCAAGAAGAAAATTTGAAAAATTCTATTTTTAAGGCGTCGGACGCTGCCAACGGACGCTCGGTGTCAATTGCCTCAGCGTCCGTCGCGATCGTCCGGAGATTATATTTGCCCGCTTACAGAGCGACGGACGCTACCCCCCCCCCCCAGCGTCCGTCGCGGAGCGTCCGTCGCGGTAAATGCGATTGGTCGTTTCAAATTTGTTTGGGAAGCCCGACGGACGATGCCGTCGGACGCTCCCCGAGCGTCCGTCGCATACCGACGGAGCGTCCGTCGCGAACTTAATGGCGAATTTTTTTTTAAAACCCCGACTCTTCCTCTGTTCCTCCGTTCGCCGCCGCACTGTTTTCCAAACCCTAGCCGCCGCGATTTCGCCGCCGAGGACCCTGCCTGCACCGTCGCCTCCTCCTTGCGCCGCCACTCTCTTGTGCCACTTCACTAGTGCTGCCACCTGCCCTTCCGCCATCGCCTACGACGCCGCGCAAGGCCCTCTCCACCGCCCTGCACTGCCGTTTTCCCTGTCCTAGCACCACCACTCCAGTGCAGCTCTCCCTGCCCTGCCGTGCCCGCACTCGCCCTATAGCACCAGCACCGCAAAGCATCTCCACCTTGCACCGCTGCTGCTCCTCTGAGTGCCTCTAGCTGTGCAACACTCTTAGCTGAGGAGCTCTCCGTGTTGGAGGTTGATTGATCTCAGAGGTGAATTTCAGTTCCTGTGATTGTTTCCTCTGAATTTCAAATCACCTCATTATCCCCCATCACCACCCTAAACCCTACCTTACCTTGATTAGACTGCGGATTGCAGATTGCGGTTGATCGATTGGGGGATCTCACTTCTTCTCTCTTGTTTAGGGTTCAAGGTATGAAATGGCAGTTGGTATCACGATTCTTTCTTATCTAGCTTTCATGCTTCTATAGTCACTCTCTTCCCTAGCTTATATGCTTATGGTTATATTCCTATCTATTTCTCACGAGCAGGGTTAGTTGATCTAAGAATCAAAGGGTCAGAGCAGTGACAGTGAACTCGGGGAAAAGCCCGCGAGTACGGACCGAGGCAAAGCCTCGCGAGGACAGTCCAGGGCCGGCGTGCCATTCTTGCAGTTGATTGTCAGTTTGTCAGTGGGCAGTGAGCGTGTCAGTGGTTGAGTGTCAGTGGTCAGTGCTTTGAGTATCCTTGTCAGTGTTTTGATTGCAAAGGGATTGAGAAATGGCTAGAATGAAGAATGCCGGTCCCGTTCCCGGTAGTGGTGGTGACCCTCCACCTCCACCGCGTCCACCCACTGACCGGGGCAAGGGAAAACAAAAGGTTATCTCTCGTAAGCGCAAGAGGCCAGCGATGGATCCAGATTCGGCAGTCGCGCTAGTAGTGGCAGAGGCAGCTGAGTTAGTGGAGCGAGGAGGACGTCGCGCCGGCTTGAGGCTCTCCCCTCGCCATGGAGCGCGTCGTGAGTCCCATCCACCTCCTGAGACAGAGCGCGTCGAGGCTACAGAGGCAGTACAGACAGAGCCAGTTCCAGAGACTGAGCCGACAGAGGCCGCAGACCACTCTTATATCGGTGAGTTGATGAGCCGTCGTGTTACCCATTCCCGAGGCTCAGGTGCACCACCTAGCCCTCCAGGACCCCGGCTCCCAGACCCAGTGAGGCACCAGGTCAGAGCACTTACAGCGAAGCAAGTCCCGCTGCTCCGCTTCATCGACTTCTAGTCCTGGTTCCCACCTCAGAGGGACCCCCGTGCCGGACGAGAGTTCTACACTACAGTGCACGAGGACTTCTACAGAGCATATATAGACACTGATGCTCCTCTCAGGGCCCACAGGGTGTGCCCATTTGCCCATATAGAGGGGATCGGTGGTCCAGAGATCTTGTAGCATCTTCAGTATATCCAGGGTCTGACAGATCTGATGGGACGCTCAGGGGCATATCAGAAGGATTCGGTATAGCAGTTTTACGCCTCTCTGTGGATCTCGCCCGATCACGAGTTCCTACACTTTGGATTTCAGGGACGTGATTTCAGGGTTACAGCAGCACGTTTCAGAGAGCTCTTCCACCTAGAGTCCTCTCCTATGAGGATCCACAGTTTGTGCTATGGGGATCAGGAGGCTCCTCGCCGACCTCACGATGGTATAGTGCCATCCACGGACTTCGTGAGGCCGTGCTTCCAACAGCCGTTCACTGAGGGTTCGAGCCGTACTCCACGTGACCTCACTCCTTTGGCTCGGATCCTCCACGAGGTACTCAGACGGACTATCCTCCCTCGGATTGGAGCCCGAGATACGATCACTCACCTACAGCTATGGCTCCTTGCCCACGTTGTCAGGAAGGAGAAGTTTGACCTCTGGGATTTGATAGTGAGCGAGCTTGAGGATATTATAGTTGCTGGGTTCAGGGGTCATTGGTAGCTGCAGTTTGCTCATTGGATCTCTTATTTGATAGTTGCCAAGACCGGGTCAGGTGTCATGAGAGTCACCCTTACGAGGTCAGCTACAGAGTTCCCAGTCTATTCGATGAGTCAGCTTGTGGTACATGGGAACTTGCCTCTCCCCAGCTGAGCCTACAGACCAGGTACTAGGTAGGCCGGTGTGCCACCACAGTCGGCCGAGGTCACGGATGCGACAGTTGAGAAGATTGCTCAGGCAGAGCTTGTAGATTTGGATGCTGAGATAGATACAGCTACTGAGACAGTCTTTCGAGAGGACCTCGACTCCGACAGCTCTGACGAGGACTACCAGCCCGTGCGTGAGTATACACCGATGACCCATGACCACGAGGCAGGAGGGTCAGGCACAGCTGCCGCAGCTCCAGCTCCAGGTTCTAGCTCCTCAGAGGCTACCTTGCTCACTATTCTGTCGAGGATGCAAGAGGAGCAGTCACGTCAGGCCGAGGAGCAGAGGCGACAGGCTGCAGATCTACGGAGGCTTATAGAGCAGCAGCTGGCAGCTCAGGCTCAGACACAGGCTAGTCAGGATGAGTTCCAGCGCCAGTTCCTAGCCTATCAGTTGCAGCAGGCAGAGATCCAGAAGACCCAAACGTTGCTACTTGAGCGTCTTCTGGCCTCTAGCTCCGGGCAGACTTCCACGCCACAGTTTTAGTTGCCCGGCGTCTCACAGCAGCAGCAGTTCACTTCACCTCCTCAGCAGCCTCCAGTGGTTGTGGTGCCGACTCCAGCGCTACCGTCCAGAGGACAGCAGAGTCAGACACTAGCTACTCCTCCGTTCCAGCCAGCAGCCTCTCCTGAGTACCAGACTCCGAGGACCTAGGTGTCCTCTTGGATAGCTTCACCCGGAGAGTTCCAGACAGGATTCACTCCTACTCGGGGAACTACCTTAGCAGAGGCCTCGAAAGATCTATCAGCGTCTTATTTGGAGATCACGGGAGAAGACTCCCCAGGAGCAGCTCAGTCAGTCTCACTAGCTACAACAGTTGCAGTCGATCCTCCGACGACGGGCACTCACATATCTTCAGTTGCCTCGTCGGAGATCACTCCTGAGCAGTCCGCACAGACAGTCACTACCCCTCCAGCTGCAGTTCAGACATATGCCATATCACTAGCAGAGGCAGTTACAGTGGCAGTGTCTTCTCCAGCTCAGACTCAGCCCGCCGAGGTTGCAGCAGCAGTGTCTCTTGTTGCACTAGCAATGACACTGTCTCCCTCGCCTCGAGTATTCACTCGTCGGGTTCATAGGCCCGCTACTACAGAGGCAGGACCGTCAGAGGCACCAACTGAGCCTCGGGGGGAGACAGTTGAGACACCAGCTCCAGAGGTTACAGTGATAGCTCCAGAGGCCATCCCAGCTGCACCTACACTTGCAAAGGACGAGGCAGATGATGAGTCAGACGAGTCAGACCTACAGGACTTCATCATGCTAGATCGCAAGGCTGCAGCTCCACCTTCTTCTCCAGCCCCAGACACTTAGTTTTTGGTGCTAGACGCCAAAGGGGGAGAGAGGGTCGAGTATAGAGATAGGGGGAGGGTTTCGGATCTTTGTATGCTTTATTTCCCCGTACTCTTTCATCATGTCTGCTTCTATGCATTTGTTTTTATGTGTGATGTGATGAATGCTTTGGTTGATGTTTATATGGTTGCATGTGACAAACTCTTGATTATCACTAATATATCTTCTGAGTTGTCTCATGGTTCATGATATATCTCTATGCTTAACGTTAATTGAGCCTCCGTGCTATACTCCGATACATCCTTTGAGAATATCATGAGGTACTTGTTTTACATTCATATCTATGAGTACCATGTTTTGTGATTTGGCTTGGGTGAGCAAGTATGCTTCATTACAATTTCACTAACCCTTGCTCAACCATTCCAAGTCATCATAAAATCTAAACCATAACTCTTATCCCTACTCGAGGTTCTATTGTCGTCAATCACAAAAAAGGGGGAGATTGAATAATCATGGCCCTAGTTGGTTTCGGTGATTAACGACAATTAGAGGTCATTATGGCTAACGTGTGTTTTGCAGAGGCTATGCATAGCTTAGCCATAGTGATTGATAATAATGGGCTCTAATGGTCATCACTTAGCCCCAAGATGGATATCATTTCGGTTTTCAAGGAGACATGATGAAGACCCTAGAATGATAGGCTAAGTGCCATAAGGAGATGAAGGGCACATAGAAATAGATAGGGCTTCTCTTTTTACCTTTGACCGTACTATTAAGAGGGGTTGAGATTAGTAGCTTGACTTAGGAAAGCTTCATGACTTAGGTGTGGTGCACACTTGACTTCCTTAGCTCTAAGCATGCCTATGGTGACCGTAAGATAGCCTAGAACAACTTCCATTTTCATCGCGACGAAAAACGAAGTTGTTGAAACTGTTTTCTGGGCGTCGGACGCTCCTGGCAGGGGCGTCGGACGCTCCTGGCAGGGGCGCCGGACGCTGTCCGTCGGCATCGGACAGAGGCGTCGGATGCTGGGTGGTTGAGTCCACAGCGTCCGTCGACCTTCCAGAGGGGATGTTTTCTGGCTAAGTTTTTTTTGGGTCTTCGGACGCTGTCCGTCGGCCAAGCGTCGGACGCTGGGAAGAGCGTCCGTCGACCTTCTAGAGAGGGTGTTTTTCAAGCCTAGCCAGAGTGAAGCGCCGGACGCTGAGGATGAGCGTCCGTCGCCCAGTGACGTAGCGTCCGTCGCTGGGAACAGTGTGTCAGAACTAGCCGTTGGGCAGGGCGTCGGACCGTCCGTCGGCCAGGCGTCGGACGCTGGGAAGAGCGTCCGTCGACCTTCCAGAGAGGGTGTTTTTCAACCCTAGCCAAAGTGAAGCGCCGGACGCTGAGGATGAGCGTGCGTCGCCCAGTGACGTAGCGTCCGTCGCTGGGAATAGTGTGTCAGAACTAGCCGTTGGGCAGGGCGTCGGACCGTCCGTCGCCTAGGCGCCGGAGCGTCCGTCGCCCAAACTATGAACAGAAACTAGCCGTTGGACGTGCGACGGACCGTCCGTCGCCTAGTCGACAGAGCGTCCGTTGCCAACTTAAAATGCCAGCCCGAGGCAGTTTTCAGAGGGTCTATTTATAGCCCGTCCCACTTCTCTCCCACCTGGCCTTTGCTCATTTGAGTTGCTAAGTTTGTTGAGAAGGTTGGGAAGAGAGCAAGAGCCCTAGAGAGAGAGAGAGAGTGATTCGCGAATCCATCCATCCTCTCTCTAGTTCATCCAAGAGTTCAAGTGTGCATCCTCTAGTTGTGAAGCTTGAGTGAGTCAAGCGAAGATCGAGGCTTGTTACTCTTGGTGATCGACATCACCTAGACGGTCCGGTGGTGCTCAGAGGAAGGTGATCGCTGGAGGGTTGTCGGCGGCCCTTCTCCATCGACGTTGTGATCGGTCGTGGGTGATTCACCGAGCCGGAGTGGCGAAGAATCAGCCCGTAGAGAGCACTCATCCCTTGCGCGGGATTGAGGGGGAGCTATACCTTGCGAGGTGCTCCAACGAGGACTAGGGGGGAGTGTCGACTCCTTGATACCTCGGCAAAACATCGCCGTGTCCAGCATCTCTCTCCCTAGCTCTTTATTACCGCATTACTTTCCGCACTTGTCATTCTTTTCATACTAGAATTGTGTAGGAAGTTTTCGCTTTCCATTGACTTGCTACCGCTTTCTAGCTAGGACACACAAGCGGTAGGCACTAGGGGGTTGATTGGCTCTTTATAGGTTTAATTCTTGTTTAGAAATTAAAAAGAGCCCAATTCACCCCCCCCCCTCTTGGGCATCTTGATCCTTTCACTTATTTTGTTCAAGGTCCTTGTGGATGAAACTGTGATGGGTCTATACCTTGTTGGGCGTAGTACATAGCCCACTGCTGGTTCTGGAAGTTTCTCATTTCTTGGACCCGCTGTTGATTTTGGACCATGTTCTCATGGAGGATTCCATGACTTACCCGTAGCTCATATACTTGGGTAGTGAGTAGGTCCACGTCGTGACGGAATTCATTGTACTCCCTTCCCTGTGAAGAAGAAGCAAAAGAAAACCGTGCACTTTGTGTGTGATGCTGATCTCTGGAGTCCACTGCTTGAGCTAGTGAATTGTGTGGCGTTAGTGGATTCATCCATGAACTCTGGACCTAGAGATGTGCCTTCTTCTTGTGCAGCATATGCCATGTTGCGTGTCATCCTTCGACCTGCAAAACTCCTACGGCCTTCTTGTGTGTCTGTAGAAAAGGTTAGTTGCCTACACCTATACAGTTTCAGTCTTTCACACGGGAGTATAATTCTCTTTATGGGCTCATTTTTCATATAAATGATAGGTTCATTTTGTCCCTAAGCCAGAGTGTGACCTTGCACAAAATATCCTAAATCTAGCACAACTCTTTGTGAATCTAAATAAAACTGATAGTTCTGAAGCTGAGCCATGTTGTGCATGATTTTAGTGATCATGGAAGTAAACTCAAAAGGGCCTTTTCTACTACTAGCTGAGCGCCAGTGATCTACCATGGCTCTAACAGGAGAAACATGAATTTTATTCACCATGGCAAAAAGCAATCTAAGCTCAACATTTGTTATGGGCCTTACATCATCTCTAGGGAACAAAGTTATTCCTATCCAACGATGCATGAACCGTAAAGTAGGATTATGGATTTCACTTGTCCGTGGGTGTCTAGCATTATCCTTTCCAGAGATGCGTTTCCAAAAATCACGTCTATCATACCCAGGAGTAGCATTCTCAACATTAACAACACATTCTCAACACCAAAGAACATGACTAAACTCTTTCCAAGTTAAAGAAAGTGGATGATTAAGCAACCAGAAAGTAAGCCTTTGAGCACTTGTGTTAATTGTGCTTAGGAATTCTAAAGTTAAAAGTTTACTTCTGGGTCGTTAGTAATATCCCAAAATTCTCTGGTACACCCTGTAGCTTTAAAAACTTCCTCAAAGTCTACGTCTAAACCTGTTCTAGCTAAGAGGGAAGGATCAATTACCTTGGTGTGCTCGTACTCGCTTTCCTTCAAGGTGTTTAAAATGGCCATCTCGTGAGGTGAGTTGGATGTCGATTTCGGGATCAGTGACTCGTGATGCTTGATCTCCTGAGTTCTTGGTCGGTTCGTAATGGTCGATGCTATGGGATGATTGCTCATACTCACCTTGGCTAGCACTGCTGGCCATAATCTCGGTGTCATCCAAAGCGTGTACTGACTCATGCCTTGAATCAATAAACATAATGTCTGTACCTTGTGATGAACTTCCTCTCTGGGAGCTTCTGGAAGAACTCCCACTGACTGAGTTGTGTGCCTTCTGGAGGGCTTTCTTGAGAGACTTCATCTTGTCACTCAATTAGCTAAGCTTGTGCTTTTCTCTTGATTAGCGGTGACACTAAATGAAGAGAGGTGGCAGAGGATTTTTGGATTGTGAGCTATTGACAATAATTACGAGCTATTTTATCACCATCAAAACACCATCAACATCCTCATATTCAAAGGAAAATAAGAATAACATGAACATAATTTACCCAATAACCGGTTCCACATGTCCCATGACTATTTGAGTGCAGGTAATGACAAATGGGGACTTTTTGGAGCTAGTGGGCCCACTTAGGGGGTCGACCGACCACCCTGTGGGGCCACTAGACCTCCCAGCCCCCATGATCCAAGTAACACTCTCCAAAGCACTTTCTACCCCTTGGATCCAAGTGTGCTACCTCTCAACGGTTCTGGATCAAAGCACGAGGATCCATGGGCCCAACATGACATATTTCCAAGTATGGCAAATGTGCAAAAAGCATACACCATCATGGTGGGCATTACCTCTAGAAGCTACCTACAAAAGATGAGCTCATTTGGCCAAAACTTTGGTTCGGCCGAACCACCCTATGGGCCCACAGTCCACCCACATGATCCCTGTGCTGTGGGACACCTCCTGAGGGAAAAGTGGCAGGGCCCACCTGCCATTGGGGTCGGCCGAACCAGGTCAGGTGCCCAAAAGGTGCACCGACCTCCCCACCGACTTCCTGCATGCCTCCATGCACCCACTTGATCTCCCCGTTGATCTAAATCGGTTCTAATGACGGTTTGATCCTACAGTGGATGATGGAAGTGACGCGGATCGCTAACGTGGCACCGGAGTAGCCCCTACTCCACCTCTAGCTATAAATAGACCCCTAGGCCCTCACTCTCACTCATGCCTCATTGGAGAAACTACTCCTTAGTATCTTAGCGGAGCTCTGTAGTAGTGCTATGCTAGTTGGAGGAGAGTGAGGAGCACCTGGAGGAGAGTCGGGCCTATCTGGCGTCTTCTCCGAGTTGTACCTCAGCGGATGCGAGTCTCTTGTAAGTTTAGCACTTGTAAGTGACTCCTTTTAAGTTCTTTATAGTATTCAGTATTCTAGATCTGGTTTAGCTGTTATACATATTTTCGCGCTTGTTCATCGCTTTACTTTAAGTAGAGTGCTTTAGTGAGAATAGTGTAGACGTGGTGTCTATACTAGATCTTACCTTTGTAAACCGCTTATCGCACGGATTATTTGTGGATGCTAGTAGAAGCTGATAGCTCTATCTAGTCTTTATATTCCACCACGTGTGTAAGATAAGTTCTTAAAAGGTAGGGCCTCAATACAACATGATGGCGTGGTCCGGTTAGAGTTTTGCCCTCTTTCTGATCTATCCCATCGCCTCCTGCAAAAGAAGGGCCGATAAGGCCAGTATAACCATCTATCCCTTGTTAGACATTTGTGCTATATCGAACCTCTCAACCTAGTTATGATAGTCTCCCTTGATCCATCATAGGACATATCTTTAATCCTAATTAGATCACTATCGTTCCCTGAGGAAAATACGATACCTAGAATACTCCCAGTGAAGTGCTACTTCGGTATAATCTGTGCGCTTGCGGATTTATCCAATAGTCATAAAAAATACCAACAAGCATTTCAACACAATTGCATAAATATAGAGTATAAAGGTGGCATAGTACCTCACTGCCTGGCCAGGCCAGCAGTGCCGACCCTTAGGCCAGCAGTGCTGGGCAGGTTGGCAGTGCCGGGACTTAACCGACCAGAGAGGGTCGGGCCCAAGTCCTAGCCCTCGGGTTTTCTTTTATCTCCTACCCCAAACCCGAGGGGACTCCATCCTAATCAGTTTTCCCCCAACAGAACACCTCTCCTCTTCCCCTCTCAACCCCAAGGAGACCTAGGGAACTCGGAGGTCCCTCTCCTCTTCCCTGGTAGTGCTGCCCCTTTGGAGGTGCTGCCATTGGAGGAGGTGTGGAGGATCTTCCTCCCTGCGTCAAGCTCCATTCAAGCCCGACCTTCTTCATCCTCACCCCTCTCTTTCAAAGGTAATAACTTGAAACCGTAACTTGGGTCGATCTATGCAATGTATGGCTTTTGAGATGAGATTTAGGTTGTTAGTAGTTGCATTATGTATGGTGATGTATCTCCAGTAGTTAGATTTGATCCAAACCTAGTTTCAATGGAGGATTGATGGAGCATGCCATGGTGTTGTCTGCACCAGGCCGGCAGTGCCGGACCCCTGGTGACAGCACCTGTGCATTTGCTCCTACAATCATCTATTGACCCTAGATTTTGGTTCAATCTTTCCACTAGAATTCTTGTCACTGTCTAAGTGCAGCAACTTAACCTTTTATCCTTTTAAATGCATAGATGGACACCGGTGGATCGCGTGGTGGTGGAAGAGGAAGAGTGAGGTCCAAGTCTCGCACTCGCTTAGCCGATGATGGCTTGAATCCCAGGCAAAGGATGGCTTAAGAGGAAGAATTGCAGAGGGCAGGGAGAACCATCAGAGAAGGTGTTTGCCCCAGGACACCTCCAGATTTGGGTTTGTTCGATGGCTCACATCTTGTTGAGCATCCTGAGGAGGTCCTTGTCAGAATGCCTCAGGACACTCCTGACAGAGTCAGAGAAAGCTATTATCTTCAGTGGAGGACTGTCCAAGAGCAGAGGGCCATCAATCCCTATGATGTGCCAAAGGACATGAGTGTGGATTACAGGTTTTGGAATGTTTTTCATTTCGACTACTATCTCACTGTCCTCTTTCAAGCTGCAAAACCCAGAATCATCAAAATGAAGTATGTTGATTGGGAGCACTTGGAAATCAAGAGAGATCCTGTGTTTGATATGGTCATTGATCAGTACAGGAAGCTAGGCATGTATCATTAGATGGGTTTCCAAAATGGATGGAACAGAGAGATCATCCACCAGTTCTATTCCACTTACTATCTTGATAGGGAGAACTTGGTGATGCATTGGATGACAGAGGGCTTGCACTACAAGATTGACTATGTGACATTTGCTCTCCTTCTAGGCTTTGGTGAGGAGGACAGAGAGTGGTCTAATATTCATGATGAAGAGGGCTGACCAATGAGGAGATCTCACAGCTCTACATTGATCCTCAGGAGGCAGATGGTTTGACAAAGGGTTTGAGGAGCAAGTATTATATTCTGAACAACCTCTTTAGGACCACTCTCTATCCCAAGATGAGATCTGCTTCCAACCTCTACAACACATCCAAAAATGTGTTGAGGAGGATGAGGAGTGGAGCACCACCTTTCTCAGTTGCTCGATTCTTATGGGATGAGATATGCATTGTAGCAGGGGATGCAAGAAAGGGGCTTCCCTATGCCCCTTACCTGATGTTTGTCATTGAGATGGTGACTGGCCGGATCTTCAACAAGGACATTGTCCATGAGCCTTATAGAGCAGAGAAGGTCATTCACTCTACAGGAATTCAGGAGGTGAACACTCCTCCCAGAGAGAGCTCCAGGGTAGCAGCCCCAAATTACCCTGAGTCCTCCAGCAGAGCAGCTTCCAGAGATAGGAAGAAGGGAAAGCTTGGTCAGATCTTAAAGAAGATTTTCAGTGGCATCGCTATGCCAATGACCATGCCTATCAAACGAGGCTAGAGATTAGAGAGCTCAGAAAGGAGCAAGGGCTTAGACAGATTGACCCTCCTACTCCACCTCCAGTACTCAGTGAGGAGTCCACCTATGATGGTGATGATGATGAGGAGAATGATGAGGAGGAGGAAGGAATTGAACAGCCCCAGCGTAGGTGCAGCAAGCGTGCATCAGCTCCTAGTACTTACTTCACAGGCTCTCCATATGATGATGATGATGAAGATGATGAGGGAGACAACGATGATGACCACATGGAGGAGGATAGTGACTAGCTTGTATTCTCTTTTCTTTTGTTCTTTTCTCTTTTTGGTGACTTGTTGCCAAAGGGGGAGAATTACTAAGTGAAGGGGGTACAACAAATCTTCGACGGTCATGGAGGAGCAGCAGCTGCTAGTTATCTTAGTTTTTAGTTTGTGAGACGAGAGAGCAACATAAAAAACTATTTTATGTAATATTGCCACTTAAGTACTTTATTTGTGTTATTTGTGGACATGTACTCTCTCATATATATCAGGCTTGTCTTAATATGCATTTATCTTTTATTTTATTTCTCGCTGTGTGGCCGTGCTTGAGCTTCCAAGGCTTGTTGTTTGCAGCCAGGGCGGCAGTGCCAGGCTCCAGGCCGGTATTGCTGGACTGCTAAATAGCAGCCTCTCTGATGTGTGTTTGAGATAGGTTCATACGCATCACGTATATATTTGTGACATCTTTTCAGCACCCCACAGCAGCCATGGATGTAGGGGGAGCCCTACTTCACTCCAATGTGTGAATTTTGGTGTTTCATGCCAAATTTGGAAATTCAAATTCCTATTCACACATTTAGGGGGAGCTCCTACACCCATGACTTGCATTGTCTCAGATTATTATTCACTTTTCTAAGTTCTAAATGTGTTGTCATCAATCACCAAAAAGGGGGAGATTGAAAGTGCAATCAAGCCTTAAGTGGGTTTTGGTGACATGACAACGCAATTAGAAGACTCATAAGACTTTGTGAGTATGACAAGCAGGTTAAACTTAAGGAGGTTGATGAACAGGTTGGCGAACCCCTCCAATTACAAAAGTGCATGGCAACAAGCTCAAAGGGTTTAAATTCTTTTATACTTTGAATTTGAGTTAGGTATGCCGTACTATTAAGAGGGATTCAACACGCATGCCAACAAGTGAACCAAATGCAATATCTATCCATATACATCACACGTCCACAGAAATAGTAGGCAAAACAGCCAGCTTATTGAAGATCTATTTCTTGCTGTTTCTGCCAGGCCGGCACTGCCGCGACTTGTTCAGCCAGTGGACGGTGAGGAGGTATTTCATACCCCCTCACTCACCCCCAATGGCTAGTTCTGCCATTCCCATTCTCACATTGCGCAAGAATAGAAAGAGAAGCTCCTCTCTTGCTCTCCCTTCTCCCTTAGTGCTCAAACACTCTCCTCCATTGATCTCCAATCATTCTTTGAGAGATTGAGCCTCCAAGCTTTGAGAAGAATCTTCTCCCTCGGATCTTCACTCCTACAAGCATTTGGTTTGTGAAGGACCGAGAACGACGACCAGAGGGGGGTGAATGGGAGCCAAATAAAATTCAATTCAAAGATTTGGCCCTTGTCCCAAACTCACACCCAAAACTTGACCTCGGAAGAACCAACTCGCACATGACCTAACAAGTAGGTGGACACCTTAGGAAGACCCCCAAAGGTGCAGCGGAGCGATCGGAGAAGATGGAGAACAATCAAAGCCACGAACTCAAAACCGATACACCGAGAGAGATACTCTCAACCCCTAGAGAGAAGAGGCAAGAGAACACCCAAAAATACTTATTAGAACTGGTCTCAAAAGTACCTTATCATGTTCCTTACATGAATACGAATCCAACGCAACAAACAGAACTTGATTCGGAGTCCGGACGAGAGAGTAACGGCCAAAACAACGATCAACAGTGACCACAGGACAAGTGGTCCGAAGGTATCACAGGACCAATGCAAGTGGTCCGGTGGTATGGTCCGAAGCTAGGGTCCTTGCTGTAGTTTTTCGGACACACCACAGGACAACTTGCAATGGTCCGGAGGGTAGTCCGACGCAGAAATCAGCCAAACAGTGTGTACCCAAGCTCCGGACTAGTGGTCCAACGCTTACCTCAGGACCAATGAAAGTGGTCCGGAGGTGTGGTCCGGAGCTAGGTGCTTTGCTGCAGATTTTCGGCAAGAGCACAGGACCACTCGCTATGGTATGGAGGTGTGTCCGGAGGGTGGTCCGGTGCCTACGAACACAGCTCAGAAAAACGCAAAAACCAATTTCACTCCGCCAAATCTTCCCAAAACTCAACCAAATGAACTCCAACTGCAACTAAACTTTGTAGGCATGATCCTTGAATAGTTGGGGAGCTAGCCCAAAGAAATCATCGCTCAATTTGGAGAGGATAAACGGGAACACTCGGATTTGGGGGAGAAAAGGAAAAACGAAGAACGCCGCAAAGAAATTGTCCGATCTATGCACTCGTGAGGTTTGAGGTGAATTCCTTCGGTGCAAAGATGCTCCTTACGAATACGAACAACTTGGTTCAAGAGGATTTGCAAGAGCTACTCCCTACAAAGAAAAAACATCTCGGGAACAAAAAGGGAGAAAAAGCAAAACCGCGAAGAACACAAGGAAAACGGGGACACGATCAAGAAGACGAAGCCACCATGGCTTACGGAGGTTACGGCCTCCGATTCCTCACAACAAACTCAAGTTCTTACAGAGGTTGGTGAAATCAACCTAGGGATCTCATGAACTAGAGAGACGCTAGAGAGAGAGAGTTGGGGCAAATGATTAGAGTTCAAGAGATGGGATGAGGGATACCCCTTCACCCCCTACTTAACGGGCTTTGGTTATTTCCCAAAGACCCCCCTAGATACATTGAGTGAACTACCTATCCTAAGCATTGCAGTCCAAGCTCCTGAAAATATCTCCCGCATTTTGAATGGACGGCCCCGCTTCCTGCCGGGAGTTGCCGTTGCCTCGACGCAACCTCCAGGATTCCGCCACGTGCCATCCCCGCTTCCTCGGAAGCTCCGCCTAGGTTTTGAGGACCAAACCCAGGAAACCCGCCACCGGTAGCTTTGGGCTCAACTACCGAACCCCGAGTTTTGAGGCCCAAACTCGGAAACTGTCCTCGGATGGTTTTGAGGTGGTCACCTTGTCTTCGCCCGGTCGGACTCCGAGTCCCCTGAGCCTCTGCTCGACTCGCGCGTCCACCGTCTTGACTCGGCCGACTCGGTCTACCTCCATGTCTTCTCGCACTTGCCGGTGCCAAGTACTAGCCACCATAGCTAGTCCACCGGCGCCCATGGTCCCTCAGTCCGAGCCCCACTTCCGCCCTTCACCGCTCTCAGTCCATTGGCACGGTAAGCCTCTACTCGACCTTCTCCACGCCATTGACCACTGTCACTAGGCATAACACCTGCACACCACAAGCCGATAGACAGGCACACATTTGCTTTCGCAAAGGGTTAGGGTAAGCCACTCAAACTGAAACACTCAAGTGTTGGTCAGTCACTCATCATCAAACATGGGTACTTATCCACCATGTGTTCGCAATCTCCCCCTTGATGAGTGCATTGTCAACACAAGTGCATTTCAGATTTGAGCCACAAAGTAAAGCTCTCCAAATGACCAAAAAGCTAAGAAAGCCAAAACGGGGTCACTTGAGAGAAGCAAAATGAGTCCAAAAACTTGGTTCCCAAAGACATGGGCAACGGCTCGACGCAACCAAGCAAAGCAAAGCTAGCCCTCAAGAAGAGGCAGAAACTGGCTCAACACTCAAGAAGAGGCAGAAACTAGCTCAATACCGCTAGCAAGTCCAAGATACCAATCACAGCTCTCAAAGCTCAAACTTCCAATTTAAACACTAGGGAGCTCAAAAGATACCAATTGAAACCACTTACGTCCCCTAATGCTCAAGAAGCAATCGAAACCTGTCGAAGTCAAAAAAACAAGCTAGATCCTCCAGAAGAGGCAAAGGCTCAACACATCTAGCAAAAACTTCCCCTGGGAACTAGCATTCTCAAGATACCAAGAAGGGGTGAAAAGAGCCAAGTCAAAGAGATACCAATTAAGCTCAAAAAACACATTTCCTCCACCTTGGAAGTAGATGGCTGAAAAAGGAATGAAGATAAAGAAATGCACATCTCTCCCCCTTGTTGACATATGAAGCTCATCAAACAACAACAACTCAAGATTCGGCTACAAATGCCATGAAATGCAAAATGAGTGTGAAAGCTTCATACTTAGAGCTAAGACAATGAATAGATGCTCTAAGTGATGTGATCCTGTGAGAATTAAAAAAGGTCTACGTGCCCAACAAAGACTCAAGTTGAGCTTAGGATTACTTTAGAGGCTATTTTAGAGAGCATATCATGTGAGAGCAGAGAAAGGGTATCACCTCCTAGAGACAGCTAGACATGGTAAACAAGATAGGATCTATCTCAAAGCAATCTCATGTATAGCAAGGAAAACTATCCCTTAGCAAAGTTCATACAACAAGCCAATGACCCAACTGAATGAATTTTCCAAATTTCAGAGTTTTGCAGCCAATTTTCAATTTTAGGCACATTTAAGTTGTATGCAAGTGGTTGTCTGCAAAGTGATGCCACTGCTTACCAACCAGGCGAAGTCAAAGGACTTGACACACTGGTTTTGGTCATACACGACACCGCTCAAGTATCGACCCATATGGGAAGCAGTCTCGAACACACGGTGAAGTGCTCACAATGCAGACCCAACTCGATCTTTCCAATTCACAAAACAGAGATCAATTTCATTTTAGATATTAATCATGGTGCTCAACGGTAGTGAATGAAACAATGAAGAGCCATAGTTACAAGCTATATACAAGACAACCAAGAAGGATCTTCAAAAGCCTACACATGCTAGTGCCATTTCAGAGGTGACATGGGGAATTTAAATTCAGTTTTAAAGCTTTGCTAACTTAGCTCTATCGCATATCATATAGATCAAAAAGTGTCTAAGTTAGGCAACACCATAGACACATAAAGCACCTCAAACAGAGCATAGATTCATTATATTGGCTATAGATATGAAGCTTAAAATGAACTATGTCACAAATGCAAATGAGATGCAAAATGCAATGACACCAACTAACACAAACAAGACACCAAGAGAGAAGAAGGACAAAGAAAAGACAAAAAGAACCATAAAGAACTATGATACACAAAACTTTCCTCCTCTAAAAAGGAAAGCAAACAGCCAACTCGCCCCGAAGGCGAGAAAACGCAGCTTGATCCAAAGGCTTAGTGAGAATATCCGCAAGCTGGTTTTGGGTCTCGACATGCCGGAGGTCAATGTCACCCTTCTCGTAATGATCACGCAAAAAGTGAAAGTGGACCTCAATGTGCTTGGTCTTCGAATGAAGCACGGGATTTTTAGCCACACTAATTGCACTCGTGCTATCACAAAGCAGAGGCACCTTAGTAAGCTCAAGACCAAAATCTCTCAAAGTGGCTATCATCCAAATCAACTAAGAGCAACAACTAGCCGCGGCAATGTACTCAGCCTCGCACGTCGACTGTGCCATGCTAGATTGCTTGCGTGAAGACCAAGAAACCAAAGAAGACCTGGGAAATTGGCAAGTTCCAGAAGTAGACTTCTGATCAAGACGGCATCCAGCAAAATCAGCGTTAGAGTAACCACAAAGCACAAGAGAGGAAGAGGTGGAAAACCAGAGACCAAATTCTAGAGTGAATCGCAGGTACCTCAT
This sequence comes from Microstegium vimineum, assembly GCA_022036555.1. Taxonomy (NCBI): domain Eukaryota; kingdom Viridiplantae; phylum Streptophyta; class Magnoliopsida; order Poales; family Poaceae; genus Microstegium; species Microstegium vimineum. The sequence goes on along the minus strand of CM039124.1, from coordinate 13,917,885 downwards.
GATGCATTTCACTGCTTGCTTGTGCGAAGTCCGTGGGGACGCCTAAAAACGTGCACACAAGCAAACGGCGAACTGAATGTCCGACCGGGTCGCTGTCAGGTACAAAAGTGACCCGATCATGCTTCGGTACTCGGTCTGGTCCACCGCCTCTCCTTCCTCATCCGCATCCAAGGCAGTAGTGGTTGACATAGGCGTCGAGAGGGGTTTTGCCTCGCCCATGTCAAACTTCTTCAAGATATCCTGCGTGTACTTGCCTTGGTGCACAAATGTCCCTTCCCGGGTTTGCTTGATTTGCAACCCGACAATGAAAGTCAACTCTCCCATCATGCTCATCTCAAATTCCCTACTCATAAGATCTGCAAACTTGGCAACAAGAGCATGAGAAGAACCACCAAAGATGATATCATCCACGTATATTTGGACAAGGAGAGTGTCTTTGCCTTGCTTGAGGAGAAACAACGTTTTATCTACCGATCCCATTTTAAAGCCCTTAGCAAGCAAAAAGGTTTTTAGCCTATCATACCAGGCTCTAGGTGCTTGTTTCAAACCATACAAAGCTTTGTGAAGTTTAAAAACATGGTTTGGAAACATGGGATTTTCAAAACCGGGAGGTTGTTTAACATAAACTTCCTCCTCTATGTAGCCGTTTAAGAAAGCACTTTTAACGTCCATTTGAAAAAGTTTAAAACCCTTAGAAGCCGCAAAAGCTAGAAGGATTCTAATGGCTTCTAAACGAGCTACAGGAGCAAAGGTTTCCTCATAGTCTATTCCCTCCTTTTGACAAAAGCCTTGAGCTACCAACCTAGCCTTGTTGCGCACTACCACCCCATCCTCACTTTGTTTGTTTTTGAAAACCCATTTGGTACCTATGGGGTGGCAACTAGGTGGTGGAGGAATTAAGACTCAAATGCGGTTTCGCTCAAAGTTTCTAACTCCTCATGCATGGCATTAACCCAATCCGGATCCATTAAAGCATGTCCAACATCTCGGGGCTCAAAAGAAGTAACAAAAGCCGAATGAGCAAAGTGAGAGATATAAGACCTGGACCGCGTGACTCGACGGTCAATGTCGCGATGATGTTCTCTGGCGGGTGCTGCCGCTAGATGTGCCGGGAGCCTGCCTAGACGAAGTGGCCTCCCCCTCAACAGCAGCTGGAGCTCCCTCAGGTGCATCGGGCACGGACTGAGGAAGCTGCTCGAACGGCCCCCATGTAGAGGAAGTAGTCGGGTCGGAACCGTGAGCCGAAGTGGATGTCGCAGGGTCGACGGGGGCAGCCAGTGGAGTTGGCTCGGGATCACCCCAATCGGCATCATCCTGCTCCTCCTCCACAAAGATGCTAGTGTTCACCTCATCATCACCTGCAAGCTCAAGAGCAGTGGAAACACAGGGCATAGTTTCATCGAAGGTAATCTCACAGGTCTCCATCACTCGGTTAGTCTCAAGGTTAAGTGCACGATAAGCACGAGAGTGAGTAGAATAACCAAGAAAGATACCGTTAGAAGACTGTGATTCAAATTTATCCAACTTACCGCCCTTTTTGAGGATGAAGCACCTGCACCCAAACACCCGTAGGTGACTTATCTTGGGTGGTCTCCCAAATCGCAACTCATAAGAAGTCTTCTTCTTGAGAGCTCAGAGAAAAATGCGATTGGAAACATAGCAAGTAGAACTGAGTGCTTCGGCCCAATACCACCTAGGAGTCCTATTCTCATCAAGCATCGTCCTGGCCATCTCAACAAGGGTCCGATTCTTGCGCTCAACAACACCATTCTGCTGGGGAGTGTGAGGTGAGGAAAACTGGTGATCGAGACCCAAAGAAGAACAAAGAGTTGCAAAGTGAGCATTCTTGAATTCTGTGCCATTGTCACTGCGGATAGCTCTCATGGCATTCTTAGGTAGCTCATTTTGCAATCTCAAAATCAGATCTCGAACAAGTGGAAAAGCCTCATCCTTACTCTCCAAAAAGAACACCCAAGAGTACCTCGAGTAGTCATCAACGACTACAACAATATACCACTTCCCTCCTTCTGACCTGACCCGAGCTGGACCAACTGTGTCCATGTGTAAGAGCTCGCCGGGTCGAGTGGTCATGATCTCAATCACACGAGGATGGGAAGCAGCAACCACCTTGCCATGCCTGCAAGGATGGCAAACCAAATCCTTCTCGAACTTCAGCTTTGGAAATCCTTGGATAAGATCCATTGAGCTAAGCCTTGCAAGCAAGTCAAAACTCAAATGTCCCAATCTCCTATGACACTTCCAAAGCTTGGAGGAAGAACCGGCAAGAAGACAACGAGAAGGTCCGGAAGAGATAGAAAAATCCGCACAAAAAACCTTCTCGAAGGGTAAAATCTGGCAAACAAGCTCACCACGAGAGTCCAAAATCTGAGAGAGATTAGGCTTGAAACTCACTTCAAAACTGTCATCAAGGAGTTGCGAAACCGAAAGAAGGTTAAAATGCAAATTCGCAACCAAAGCAACATCCTTGAGGACAAAGGAAGAGTTCACTCGGATGGACCCTCGGAGACAACCTTACCTTTACTCTTGTCCCCGAATGTGATATACTCGGTGTGGTGCATGGGGTCGAGGCTAGAGAACCACTTGGCATTTCCGGTCATATGGCGTGAACATCCGGAATCCACAAGCCAAGTCTCCTCCAGTCCTCCTTCCTACATCAATAAAAAGACATAGGGTGAGCAAACGGACCAACACTGGGGTTAGTAAACTGTGAAGGATACCAGTGTTGTCCCACTTTCCCAAAGAATGGGTTAGGAGAAAAACCAACCATCTCCTTCCCCACGGAGGGATAGCGATCACCACGATAGGGAAAACGTGGTCCGCTAAAGAAGGGTGGAGTAAAGCCACTACCACGAGGCCCGTAGTCGTATGGGTCACGACCGGTACCACGCCGGGCACGACCACCGCGTGGTCTTGCCTCCTGAGTCCTAGCACCTTGAGGCATTGTACCTCTAGGACTAGAAGTGTGCCTCTGAACTTCTAGTTCACGCACCCCAACTCGTGGGTGGTACATGTCCCGGTTGTTCAACTCAACCTTCCTCCGATCATCTCTTCCTCCTATAACAAAACTCATTCAAGTGCCCATCCCGCTCACAATACTCACAATGGTACCTCACCACACTCTTGGTAGGCACTCTCTTGTTGGGTTGGGTGGCTCTAGCTTTCTTAGGAAGGGGATCCTAGAGATATCTTGCAGGGTGTCTAGTGGGTTGCAAAGGTGGTTCGGTTTGGCAATCCACACATGCTTCTGTGGAGTGGTTTTGGGTGGCTCTTCAAATACACCATCTCTCACAGGAAACTCAGAGGGGTCGGTAGGCTTAGGTGGGGTGATCTTGGTAAACTTGGGAGTTGTGGTGGGTTTCTCGCTCATGTTCAAACCACTACACTCACCGATCTTGCCTAATAGGCTATCGTCACTCCGCCAAATCTTCCCAAAACTCAACCAAATGAACTCCAACTGCAACCAAACTTTGTAGGCATGATCCTTGTACAGTTGGGGAACTATCCCGAAGAAATCATCGCTCAATTTGGAAAGGATAAACGGGAACACATGGATTTGGGGGAGAAAAGGAATAACGAAGAACGCCACAAAGAAATCGCCCAATCTATGCACTCGTGAGGTTTGAGTTGAATTCCTTCGGTGCAAAGATGCTCCTCACAAATACGAACAACTTGGTTCAAGCGGATTTGTAAGAGCTACTCCCTACAAAGAAAAATCATCTTGGGAACAAAGAGGGAGCAAAAGAAAAACCGCGAAGAACACAAGCAAAACGGGGACACGATCAAGAAGACGAAGCCACCATGGCTTACGGAGGTTACGGCCTCCGATTCCTTGCAACAAACTCAAGTTCTTACAGAGGTTGGTGAAATCAACTAAGGGATATCATGAACTAGAGAGAGAGTTGGGGCAAATGATTAGGGTTCAAGAGATGGGATGAGGGATATCCCTTCACCCCCTACTTAACGGGCTTTGGTTATTTCCCAAAGACACCCCTAGATACATTGAGTGAACTACTTAGCCTAAGTATTGCAGTCCAAGCTCCTGGAAATATCTCCCACATTTTGAATGGATGACCCCGCTTCCTGTCGGGAGTTGCCGTCGCCTCGACGCAACCTCCAGGATTCTGCCACGTGCCATCCCTGCTTCCTCGGAAGCTCCGCCTAGGTTTTGAGGCCCAAACCCAGGAAACCCGCCACCGGTAGCTTTGGGCTCAACTACCGAACCCCGAGTTTTGAGGCCCAAACTCAGAAACTGTCCTCGGATGGTTTTGAGGCCCAAACCACCAAACCACTCGACGCGAGACACCTTGTCTTCGCCCGGTCGGACTTCGAGTCCCCTGAGCCTCTGCTCGACTCGCGCGTCCACCGTCTTGACTCGGCCGACTCGGTCTACCTCCATGTCTTCTCGCACTTGCTGGTGCCAAGTACTAGCCACCATAGCTAGTCCGCCGGCGCCCATGGTCCCTCAGTCCGAGCCCCGCTTCCGCCCTTCACCGCTCTTTGTCCATCGGCACGGCAAGCCTCTACTCGACCTTCTCCACGCCATTGACCACTGTCACTAGGCATAACACACTACACCCCACAAGCCGATAGACAGGCACACATTTTCTTTCGCAAAGGGTTAGGGTAAGCCACTCAAACTGAAACACTCAAGTGTTGGTCAATCACTCATCATCAAAGTTGAACATACATGGGTACTTATCCACCATGTGTTCGCAGTTTGCGTGGTGGCCGGCGATTTGAGTCCTTTACTCTTGAAGCTTTGCTCCTAGCTGGCTAGAGGTTGCCCTTGAGCTTGCCTCCTTCGTGTGACAGCCTAGGGAAGTTTGTATCACCCATCTATTTGCTAATACACTTCTCTCATTCAAGGGTTCATTCCCTTGACTTGAGACTGAGGAAAGAGGTAGCCTTTGTGGTGAGCTTGAGCCTTGTGTGGCGCACCTCAACAACATGGACGTAGGCAAGCCTTGGTGGTGAGCTGAACTACGGGTCAAATCTTGTGTCACCGTGTGCTTGTTACTTTACTTTCATATATCTTGTGTGCAAGGTGATTTCTAGGGTTTGGACCTGATCTACTCGGTGGGTGCGTTGTTACCATCTTCAGGTGGTACTAGAGGTTCTCTACACCTCTAGGAAGGTTTCTATTCAAGCACAATCTTCATATTCAGTTTACATTTTGAATTGTGCATTGATTTGTTCTGGTGACCAGCACTGGTGCCCTTAGTCCAGCAGTGTCGGCCTCCCTGCTGACAGCAAGTTGTTAAGTGGTTTTTAAATAGGCCTATTCACCCCCCCTCTAGGCTATTAGGTCCTTACAATACCACAAATCTCGAAGGAAGAAGAAATTCAACATCTAAACCATTCCTTCGAGTTCGAGGCTAACCTTTCATATGATCTTGTTGGTTTTGGGAATGCCCAAAATGATCCTTTCCTAAAGAGATCTTCTAAGAAACATCTTTCTAGACCTCTCATGAAGGGATCTCTTCAAAAACCTCCCAAATCAACATCATCTTGTGCCTCGACTTCCCACATGGCACATCAGGAAAAGCTTGGGATATTTGATGAAGAAATGTCGAGTGAGCTTATAGAAGAAGAACTAAAGTGTTTAGAAGACAAATCTATCCTCTCCTTCTCTATGCCCACATCTGACTTATCTTATGAACCTATCCTTGATCCTAATGATCCTCCATGTGTTTCTTCATTCAAGTCTTATGATGACCCACGTAATGACTTTGGGAATTCATTAAGACACCCGAGGCATGGAAGCCATGAGAGCCATAAATCTGACCAAGAGGAGCATAATCAACGGTTAGAGCCTTTGCCTACCGTTGTAGCTCAAGAATGGTTGGATGAGGCCGAATCTTCAAAAGAAGTCACTAAAATGCCCACACATGTGAGGAGAATATCATGTCAAGTGTTAGGCATTAATGGTGAAATTTGCTACGATCCTAGCCTCGGGATCAACATCAGTCCTCATTTCCATGTTCCAACATCATCAAAGGATCATCTATCCCAATCACTAAAACACCTTAGACTCCCCAATAGTCAAATCCTTGATTATTTAGGAGTCCTTCATAATGTTCTTGTGATGGTTGATGATCTCAAGATCTTCCTAGATTTCCATATCTTTGACCTTCGTGGACTTTCCTTTCATCTCACTTTTATCGGAAGGCCAATCATGAAAATCTTGGAGAACACTTTAGGAAATGAGAAGCTTGGTCATAGAATAAGTAAAGATTATCTACCTGTTTAGTCTTCCCGAGCTCTCATCAAAGGGATAGAATCCAAACTTGTTCTTGATCCAAGGGGTGAGCTTATGTCCTTCTCGCTAACCACCATGACCCATTCAAGCCTTGAGGATGACTTGAAATGTCATAAGAAATAAAGTGCTCACCCACTCATTGAAAGGGAGAATGATGTCAATGAGCATGGAAGTTATTCCCCAATCTTCCAATCAAATCCATGCTCAATTGAGAAATCTCCCAAATCAATCCTTCCCTCTACCATGACTACACACATGATCTACAACCCCTTCATTCTTCTTGTTTCTAAAATCTTTGCAAGGTTGGTTGTAGATGTGTTTGTCTACCATAAATTTTGCAAATCTCGTAGTGGTTTTGGTCTTGAGGAATGGGTTCGAAAATGTTGGAGTTGAAGGGGAAACCACTTCACCAACATGAGATTAACTTGAAGGTTTCCCAAAGACAAGCTTGTGTCTTAAAATTAAGCCCTTTCAGGAGATAACCCGAGCTTTATTTTTTTATTAAAGGTTTGCTTAAAAAATATAAACAAAAAATAAAAATATTTCTAGTTTCCTAAAATTCTAAAATGAATAAAATGACTTTGTAAAAAGAGATTAAGGGAATTTTTGTGAAAGTGTTCCTTCAGGTATTTTTGTCACTAACCATTCTAGGTTTGAACAAAAAGAACGATGGAGCAAAACACAAGGTATGTCCAACCAAACATCCTTCAATAATGAAGCACATTTAAAAGAAAATTTCACATCCTAGAGTTGCATTTTCACATTGTAAAATGTTGCAAAATCCAAGTATGGGGGAGTGGATTTCTCTAAGAAATTTATATCATGCTTCATTCTTAATTTTGTTTGGTTGTCTCTATCTTGCTTTCTCTTTATGTACCTTGCACATCTTGCCAAGTCATAAAAAAACTGCAAATGCTCATCTGGTTCACCATCCATGATCTTGTCTCCTTTTTGAATCTCTTGATGCCTTCATGCTTCCTGGTTCTGTTATGAGTATGCTTTGGTTTGGGAGTAGTGCACATACTCCTATAAGCTCTTTAAATTAAGCATGGTCCTTAGGTTAAATAGCCTTCCTTAATCAAATTAGACATGGTGTTAAGTTTGATTATTGAACCTAAAGTAAACTTGTATGGAATTTGGTTGTGCTCTTGGACTAACCAATGCATGATAACTTCAAAATTTTGATGGTTAAGTCATGAGATATTTCATAGAGACAAATCAAGGGTTGAGGTAGTAATGAAATAATCTTGGACATCTTTGCCTCAACCTTGCTTAAATTTTAAAGATTTGGTGAACAATAATGGAACATCTCTTCCTATTCTAAAATATTAAAAACAACTTTTCTATAGCATAGAAGATGTCCTCTGTTTCTATGACAATAATGCCCCTGCTTCAAAACATTTGTGCATTCCTTCGGGTATGTGTTGTCCACTAATCCTTCGTATGAGAGAAGGAATGAATGGAGGAAAGGGTATGAGTACAACGTGACGATTCACAGAAGAAATACCATTTGTCATAATCAATGTCATGACACAAGGAATCGTCACGTTTCGAGATTACGGCTGCAACACCTTTAAAGGTAAATGGTCAGTAAAGTTTACATGAGCATGAAATTCCTGAGCAAGAAACTGATATGATAGGTTTTGTTCTTAATCTCAAATTAGAACTAAAATCTACATGTTTTAACTTTTTTGTTCAAATTTCGAAAAGGACCTTAGAAATGGCCTAGACTTAGCCTTGACTCCCCCCTCATGAAAGGTCGGCCCATTTGGCCTCTAAAGTGGTTCGGCCGAACCTCTGTTTGGGCCAAACAGCCCAAAACTTCACGAGCTGACTCACCTGACCCGAACAAGTTCGAAACCTGGCTCTTTCGTTTAAAATCTTTCAAAAAGCGTTCGGCCCATCGTGTTTCGAACTAGTTCAAATACCCCGATGCACAAAAACGTCGGGCCAACGCTCCCCTTTGGTTTTCATCGCGATCCGAGCGAAAACGAAGGCCCTGAACGTTGTTTCTCTTCTTCTTAACCTCTCCCTTTCCTTCTTCCTCCTCTTACCTTGTTCTTCTTCACCACCAGTAGAAATTCCATCTCCTCTTGTTTCCCTTCTCACCTTCCTTGACCTCACCGTGGTTCCACCAAGAAGAATATCAAAAGAGCAATTTGGAAAAGTTCTACATGTTGTTGCTAAAGAGAGCATGACAAAGTCTTGTCATCCCTTATGCTAAGACCATAGATCTTTCTCTGTCCACCATCTCCTTTGGCACTTAGGCTTGATAGTCTATCACTCTTGAATCAATGAACATATTCCTAAGCTATCAATGACAAATGAAACTCTTGGTTCTTCTGGTATCCTACCCCAGCAGAACCCCTGCATTTGATCTACTTCTGTCACTGAATTCAGCATGCTCCGAAACAAGTATGGGAGAGGTCGGTCGACACTCCAACTTGTCAAAACACTAAAAGGATCACAAAATCATGTTGTACACGTCAATGACATGTTCCACAAAAAAGTTGGACCGAAATGGCCACTTTTGTGGATCAGCCGATCTACTTTGGAGGCCAAAATTCAGAAAACACAGAGCAAAGCAATATTCAGAGGTAAGGGATCTGAATGCAGAGTTCAAAGTGGCCAAACGGCTCTGAAGGGGGTTGGCCGACCATGCCTATAGGTCCCGAGCCCACCAGCCAGCATCCACTCAACTTCAAACATCTTTTTCTGACTGGTTTGCCACATCTCTCCCCTTTTCCTCTATGCTTTTGTTTTGTTTACTTATTTTCTCTTTTAAAAATAATAAAATAAATAAATAAATAAATAATAATCATAAAACAAAATAAAATTTTATTTCTTCATAAAATGATTTGTTTAGTTTATTTTCCTTTTAATATTGAATAAAAACAAGAAGATCGCATTCAAAACTAAAATTTGAAAAGTGACATGATCTATGACGTTCTGAGGGTAAAAGTGTCATAAAGATGCATTCTTGCTTTTGCTTATGCTAGTGGGAAAATATCTTGATAGGGAAGCATATTGACTAAGTTGTTGATTAATGTGATATAGTTCTCGGCTCATGATTCATACCCTGTCTATTTAAGGTTCTTTGAGATTAACTTTTGAAAACGTCATAAAACCATAATGTCACAACTCCTCTATAGTGAGAAAATTCCTACCAAAGCTATATATGCTCTTTCATGATATAAGCTTTCTACATAAGCTGCTTGCTTTCTGTTGAGTTTGGTCAAGTTTTGTGACCCTTGTTGAGAGACTTATCATGCTCCCAAGATCAAGATCACGTACACACCACATATACATGCTGCTTCTACACTAGAAGTACGCAGAAACATGCCTTACATTTTCCACATAGATTCATGCTCCCCGATCTAGTAGAAAAATCTTTCTCTAGTATAATAATAGTAAATGAGACATAGACTATGCAAAATTATGAAAAATATATATATATATATATATAAAATGAATGAAATGATGAGCGCATCAAAGCTCATAAAAAATGATGATGAGCATATCAAAGCTCATAGAAAAATAAAGATAGTTATGTCTCAAAATAATAAGTTAGGAAAGAGAGATCTTATAAAGGAGTTTTGATCATTCTCCATGTTTCCACACACTTGCACATCTTGATCTAAGAGTATGACATTTCTCTCCTTGGATCCGGAATTTTACTTTACAATACATGCAAGGTAAGTATGCTACATTGTTTATCCCTACCTAAGCTTCACATAAGCCTCTTAGAAGTAGGAAGATAAAAAGAAGGCAACTTCATGCCTTGGTAAGGAATCATACACCTTGAGCGATCTATTGTGTTATAAGAGGAGTAAGTTGACTTATGAGCTTTCTTTTGAAAAATTTATCAAAAACTCCAAGTACTAAAATATGATTTGGGAAAGATGACTTTTCCTTGAGAGTTGTTCCATTTCTCAACTTCTCAAGGATATATGTTAGCCAATACCACATATCCCACTTGTATAACAAAGTGTCTTGAATAAATCTCTATGCTTGCTTTATACTTGTTGACACCGTTTTTTGTATGAGTCAATATTAAACCAAGTGTATTGATCGGTAAAGAGGTAAAACATTGTTCCTTATCGGCATCAAGGGGCTATCGGTTTCATTGCCGATAGAAGCAAAAGAATCTGCCGGTGGTGAGTGATGGAAGAGGCGTCAAAGAGGAAAGAAGATATGTTTTGCCGATGAGAAGGAATTACCGATGGATACATGTTGATGTGGCTAACGTCAGCAGGAAGTTGCCGATGGCAATAGAAGGAAGTTGCAGATTGAAGGAATCTGCCAATGGAAAATTTCATCGTAGGGAAGATAGATAAGGAAACTGGCGATTTTATGTTAATATTATTGTTTTAGTTTGAGTCCGACTCTTGCACAAGTCGTTTTATTTCCTTAAAAATAGGAGTTTTATTTAGTATGAGTCGTGTCCATGTATAACTCCTTTTACCGGAGTATAAATATGTACCCAGGGCTCGTATGAGAAGATATATCGAATACAATCAAACAAATCTATCATTTTCGTCTTACTTTTCCAGCATCTAGTTTTATTGTACTAGTTCTAGCATACCTACGAGTTCTTACGACGCCTCGACGGGCTGCATCTGCAAGATCTCCGTCGTCTTCGCAAGTTCCGCGTTTTGATCAAGTTGAGCTTTGATGTCCGGGCGCATCGCTGTCGTCTCGTTCAAGCTTGTTCTAGTTATTGTCCTTGTTGATTAACTGGTCAAATCGACTGGCACACCCTTGGATACCGAGTTCGGGTATAAGCCCGAGGTGTTCGTAGATCGGACGCTTTTTGTGTCAACAATACTTTTAGAATAGCATAGTCTTGTTATCTTTTAACCTTTACTCGAGGACGAGCAAAGAGGTAAGTATGGGGGATCTTGTTGATGGTAATTACGAGCTATTTTATCACCATCAAAACACCGTCAACATCCTCATATTCAAAGGAAAATAAGAATAACATGAACATAATTTACCCAATAACCAGTTCCACATGTCCCATGACTATTTGAGTGCAGGTAATGACAAATGGGGACTTTTCGGAGCTAGTGGGCCCACTTAGGGGGTCAACCGACCACCTTGTGGGGCCACTAGACCTCCCAAGCCCCCATGATCCAAGTAACACTCTCTAAAGCACTTTCTACCCCTTGGATCCAAGTGTGCTACCTCTCAACGGTTCTGGATCAAAGCACGAGGATCCATGGGCCCAACATGACATATTTCCAAGTATGGAAAATGTGCAAAAAGCATACACCATCATGATGGGCATTACCTCTAGAAGCTACCTGCAAAATATGAGCTCATTTGGCCAAAACTTTGGTTCGATCGAACCACCCTATGGGCCCACAGTCCACCCACATGATCCCTATGCTGTGGGGACACCTCCTGAGGGAAAAGTGGCAGGGCCCACCCGCCATTGGGTCGGCCAAACCAGGTCAGGTGCCCAAAAGGTGCACCGACCTCCCCACCGACTTCCTGCGTGCCTCCATGCACCCACTTGATCTCCCCCATTGATCTAAGTCGGTTCTAATGACGGTGTGATCCTACGGTGGATGATGGAAGTGACGTAGATCGCTGACATGGCACCGGAGTAGCCTCTACTCCACCTCTAGCTATAAATAGACCCCCTAGGCCCTCACTCGCACTCGTGCCTCATTAGAGAAACTACTCCTTAGTATCTTAGCGGAGCTCCATAGTAGTGCTATGCTAGTTGGAGGAGAGTGAGGAGCGCCTGGAGGAGAGCCGGGCCTGTCTGGCGTCTTCTCCGAGTTGTACCTCAGCGGATGCGAGTCTCTTGTAAGTTTAGAACTTGTAAGTGACTACTTCTTAGTTCTTTATAGTATTCAGTATTCTAAATCTGGTTTAGCTGTTATACATCTTTTCGCGCTTGTTCATCGCTTTACTTTAAGTAGAGTGCTTTAGTCCTTAGCTGGGGTTAAAGTAGTAAGAATAGTGTAGACGTGGTGTCTATACTAGATCTTACCTTTGTAAACCGCTTATCGCACGGATTGTTTGTGGATGCTAGTAGAAGGTGACAACTCTATGTAGTCTTTGTATTCCACCACGTGTGTAAGATAAGTTCTTATAAGGTAGGGACTCAATACAACATGATGGCGCGGTCCGGTTAGAGTTTTGCCCTCTTTCTGATCTATCCCATCGCCTCCTACAAGAGAAGGGCCGATAAGGCCCATATAACTAACTATCCCTTGTTAGACATTTGTGCTATATCGAACCTCTCAACCAAGTTATCATAGTATCCCTTGATCCATCATAGGACATATCTTTAATCCTAGTTAGATCACTATCGTTCCCTGAGGAAAATACGATACCTGGAATACTCCCGGTGAAGTGCTACATCGGTATAATCTGTGCGCTTGCGGATTTATCCAATAGTCATAAGAAATACCAACATGAGCTTGTTGTGGTCGATAGTGGGTGTTTTAGGAGGTTGCTATGCTTGTGTTCATATAGCAGAAGAGGATGGAGAGTGATTGGGGGTGTGGGCCCGGTCGACCGACCACCCAATTGGCCTCTGCGTGCTCTGCTTTGCAAGGTGGTGGTGTGCAGGGAGATGCTCGACAAGGATTTGAGAGGAGGGTCCTCTACTGCACCGGCCGACCACCCCTTGGATGCTCTCGTGATGGGTTTTGCACCATGCCAAAATGAATGGTAATGGGGAGCAAGGAGAGGACAGGAGCCATGCTGGTTTAGCAAAAGATGATCCCACCCTTTGGCTTTAGGTGATTCGAGAGAATGGCATGGTCATTTGCTGGTATTCATGATCAAGAAGTTATGGAGTTGATAGGGGTGTTAGGCTCCTAGTGATTTGTGATAAGCTTCTTGAGATGAATGATGGAAAAAGAAAAGGATTGTTTATAGGAAGAGGTATGATGATAACGGTCTTTTTGTTTGGAAGAGATGAGTGGTAGTTTGGATTGTAGTGATTAGTGCCTTTCTCTTGTCAGAATGCCTCTCGTGGAGTGATTTTGCATAGGCCAAAGTGTTGCATGGCATGAAGAGAGATAGAGATAGAGGTAGACAAGGAAATGATGGGAGGAGTCAAGACATGTTCCCTTCTTGGCTCCTAGCTTTGTTTGTTTGGGAATAAAACATAGAGCATCTCAAGGTAGAGAAAAAGAGGAGAGGAAAGGAGGAGGGTGAGTGATCGACCGATCACTATAGAGGTTAGGGGCCCTTGGTGTACTGCCCCATGAGTGGCATCTCGAGGTAGGGTTGAGACAGAGGGTAGAGGGGCCCAGGGCCCGGTCGGCCGATCCACTAGGTCCTCTAAAGGACCTAGTTTTGTGACACTAATCCTCCTACGTTGATTAAAATGCAATTTTTTCGTGGACAGAAAAAAGTTTCAAGATTTTATTATTTTTGTGGTGTCAAATTTGATTATGGCTAAACATGATTATGTTTTGAGATTAATTAAAGGAGATGATTATGTAATGAAAATATTTTAGAAAATTGAAAGAAAATGAAAGAGAAAACTTACCTTCCCGAGAGACCGTGCTTTCAATTATTTGAAGTGGGGTCGTCCTCCTCATTTGCCCGTTGAATTTGTTTTTGGGGTTTTTGAGGTGGAGAGGTGCAAGGCTTGATCACCTTCTTCCGCCATACCCATTTGGATTTCACCTGAGGTTGTTGCTTCACTTTTTTCAGGTAAGTATAATTGACATAGGGATCGATTTCAAATACCTTGACTATGGAACATTGCTCGATTTTTGGCTTGAAGTGGAATGTCTCCTTTGTTCCATTGATGTTGAATTGAATTTCTCTAGCCCCTACATCGATGTGTGCATTGGCGGTGCTGAGGAACGGTCTCCCTAGGATGAGTGGAGTCTTCTTGTCTACTTCCATATCCAACACCACAAAATCCACAGGGATGCAAAATTCTCGTATCTTGACAGGAATATTTTCAGCGATCCCCGCGGGGTAGAGAATTGATTGATCCGCTAACTGCAAGCACATTGGTGTAGGGGACAAGGTAGTATGAATTAGTTTATCGAATACTACCTTTGGCATGACGCTGACGCTTGCTCCCAAGTTGCAGAGGGCATGCTCAAATTGCTGAGTCCCGATGGAGCAATCAATGGTAGGATCCCCTCGGTCCTTCTTCTTTAGTGGTAGCTAGTTAAGTATCGCTTCACTATGTTCCTCCGTTAACTTGATGACTTCAGTGGTGGGTAACGGCCTCTTGTTGTTGAGGATATCCCGCAAATACTTGACATAGGTCGGGACCTGCATTGCATCAAGTAGGGGTATATGGACATATAATTGTGAATTACCTCAACGAATTTCCCAAAGCGACCATCTAAAGATTGTCTTCTTGGCTTGTGTGAGAATGGTAGTAGTACATTTGTGTCGTAGTACTCATGTGGGGCTGTTTTTCCATGAAACTTGACGGAGTCCTGGAGTGGTGCAGGTTCTTCTTCTTCTTCTTGTAGTTCTTCTGCTTCAATTGCTTTTCCTTTTGTTGTTTTGCCTGAAGTGTTAGGATTTGGTGGATCGCGAGTGGTCTTACCCCCTCTCATAGTCACCACATTTATACTAGAGACTTTTTCAGGATTACCAAGATATGGAGCAGAAGATATCAATTGAGATAATTTTCTTTCTATCATGTTCTTGAAATTCAATTGATTTTTTACAACAGAAGCAAGTTCATTCATTTTATTGTTTAAAGTTTCAAGGGTCTTGTCATTGGTGGCTAGATTATTGATTAAACTTTCACTAATCCTAGCTTGGCTTAAGATAACATCTTTAAATGAAGGCTGCTTATTATTATTAAAGCTCTTACCTTCATTACCTTGATAGAAGGGTCTTGGCTTTGATCCAGGTTGCTGGGGTCAATTCTCATTGTTGTTGACGAAGCTCATGCCTTCATTTGTTTAGGGGCAATTGTTTCCCGAATGGTTTCCACCACATACCTCACACCATTGTTTTGCTTTGTTGGCCCATGTGAAGGCATAGTGTTGGATGGCTTCTCTATTCTTCTTGAAATGTGCTCATTCTTCGAGTTTCTTCATCAAGAGATCCATACTTGTGGAGAGTGTGCTTACTTCATGAATGGTTTCTGCACTCTTCTTCTTGACTGGGAGCCTTTCATCTTTCCACCCTTGATTTGTCACTATCTTCTCAATGAGATCTTTGCTTGAGTGACGTTGAGTGAAGTGAATGCTCCTCTTGCGGCTGCATCAAGGTCACTACAGGTTGTTGGTGTTAACCCATAGTAGAAGCCTTGAATCAGGAGCCAATCTTGAATTCCATGATGAGGGCATTCCCGAATGTACTCCTGGAGATGTTCCCATGCTTCGGGAATAGTCTCATCCGCCTGCTATTGGAAGCTTGAAATTCTTCCACGAAGGGTTGGGGTTTTGCCCATTGGGAAGAACTTTTTGAGAAAAGCATTGGTACACTTCTCCCAAGTGGCAACTTCCCCATAATGGGCATAGAACCATTGCTTCACCTTCCCAAGTAATGAGAACGGGAAAAGGCGGAGACGAATGATATCCGATGCTACATTCTTAATGGAAATGGTGCCACTTACCTCCAAGAAGTGCGAACACATGGTGGATAAGTACCCATGTAGTTCCGTTTTGTGATGAGTGATCGTCCAACACTTGAGCGTTTCAGTTTGAGTGTCTTACTTCTAATCTTTGCGAAAGCAAATGTGTGTCTGTCTATCGGCTTGTGGTGTGTAGGTGCTAGGCCTAGTGACAGTGGTCAATGGCGTGGAGAAGGTCGAGTAGAGGCTTGCCGTGCCGATGGACTGAGAGCGGTGAAGGGCGGAAGCGGGGCTTGGACTGAGGGACCATGGGTGCCGGCGGACTAGCTGCGGTGGCTAGTACTTGGCACCAGCGAGCGCGAGAAGACATCGAGGTAGACCAAGTTGACCAAGTCAAGACGGTGGATGCGCGAGTCGAGCGGAAGCTCATGGGACTCGGAGTCAGACTGGGCGAAGACAAGGTGGCTCCAGTCGAGTGGCTGGTGGTTTGGGCCTCAAAACCATCCGAGGACGGTTTCCAAGTTTGGGCCTCAAAACTCGGGGTTCGGTAGTTGAGTCCAAAGCTACTGGTGGCGGGTTTCCTGGGTTTGGGCCTCAAAACCTAGGCGGAGCTTCTGAGGAAGCGGGAATGGCACGTGGCGGAATCCTGGAGGTTGCGTCAAGGCGATGGCAACTCCTGGCAGGAAGCGGGGTCGTCCATTCAAATCGAGGAAGATATTTTCCGGAGCTTGGACTGCAGTGCCTAGGCTAGGTAGTTCACTCATGTGTATCTAGGGGGGTCTTTGGGAAATAGCCAAAGCCCTGATAAATAGGGGATGAAGGGGTATCCTCATCCCATCTCTTGAACCCTAATCATGTGCACCAACTCTCTCTCTCTCTACCCTCTATCTAGTTCATGAGATCCCTAGGTTGATCTCACCAACCTCTGTAAGAACTTGAGTTTGCTGCGAGGAATCGGAGGCCGTAACCTCCGTAAGCCATGGTGGCTTCGACTTCTTGATCATATTCCCGTTTTGCTTGTGTTCTTCGCGTTTTGCTTTTGCTCCCTTTTTGTTCCCGAGATGATTTCTCTTTGTAGGGAGTAGCTCTTGCAAATCCGTTTGAACCAAGTTATTCATAATCGTGAGGAGCATATTTGCACCGAAGGGTTTCTCCTCAAACCTCACGAGTACGTAGATCGAGCAAATTCTTTGCGGTGTTCTTCGTTCTTGAGCTTTTTCCCCCAAATCTTCTCTTCTCGTTTATCCACGCCTAATTGAGCGATGATTTCTTCAGGATAGCTCCTCAACTGTATCAGGATCATGCCTACAAAGTTTGATTGCAGTTGGTGATCGTTTGGTTGAGTTTTGAGAAGATTTGGTGGAGTGGAATTTGTTTTCGCGGATTTCAGAGTTTCTGCTCGAGAGCGTCAGACCATCCTCCGGACGACTTACCCTAAGCTTCGGACCATAGCAAGTGGTCTGGTGGTCTTGACCAGTTAACGTGTCAAGCAGCAAAGGGCGTCGGACCAACCTCCGGACCACTCAGCTTTTGAGCTTCGGACCATACCGCATTGGTCCGGAGGTCCTGCTGAGGGAGTCAGTCACACGTCGGACCGGAGCGCTTAGTCCGACGGTGCGGTCCGACAGTCTAGTTTGGAGGTCAGGTGCGTACTGTGTGTTTTTGGCAAGGGAAAAGAATAGAGTCGGACCTCTGCTCCTTGGTCCGGAGCAGCGTCGGACCAGTCCAAAGTTTCGTGTCCGGAGGTCGGGTGCTCCCTGCGTGATTTTGGTGAGGCAAAGAAGAGCGTCGGACTAGGCGTCAGACCAGTCCGACGGTCTGCTGAGGAAGCGTCGGACTAAGGCTCTGGACCTTGTGCTATGGTCCGGAGGTCCTGACAAGTGGTCCAACAGTGGTTGTTTTCGTGTGTTTTGCTTAGGTTCTTCCCTCTTTTCTATAGAGGTTCAGAACTTGATTTTCGACGTTTCCGGTGAGATTTCCTCCACTGGCGGTGAGCACCCATCAACTGGGTTTGGTTTTTGGGAAGAGTGGCGCGAATATTTCGAAAGCAATTTGAGGCTCCCATTCACCCCCCCCCCTCTGGTCGTCGTTCTCGATCCTTCAATTGGTATCAGAGCCAGTTAAGGATCAATCCACCTTACACGGTTCTTGATCCGCGAAGGCAACATGGAGCGAGGTGCTGGTGAACCTCCTTACTTCGATGGAACCAACTTTGCCTATTGGAAGGTGTGCATGTCCGCTTACCTCCAAGGGCTTGATACGAAGTTTTGGGCGATTTGTGAGAATGCGGACTCTGTGGTTCTTGGTGCTCAGATCAATGAGCTTCAAATCACGCAACATGCGTCGAACGCAAGAGCCTGTAGCATCCTCTTCTCGAGTTTGTCTCTTCCTGAGTTTGAGCGGGTTTCGAGTCTCACTACGGCACAAGAGATCTGACAAACACTTGTGCGATATCATGAGGGCAACCCTCAGATCAAGTCCAGACTCTTCAACACGTACCGTAGGGAGTACGAGAACTTCATTCAGTTGGCCGGCGAATCTGTTGACGGGATGTTCACTCGCTTCCAATCTATCGTCAACAAGATGCGTGCTAATCGAGCCAACTTGCCTTATGATGATCATGAGATGGCTATCAAGCTTTTGCATGCTCTTGATCGGAAGGTGTGGGAGATGAAGGTGGCTGTCATCCAGGAGTCACCGGGTTATGATTCCCTGACCATGGACGAGCTGTTCAGCAAGCTCAAGTCCTCGGAGATTGACTACCAGACCCGGGCCAAGCTTGAAAACCCGTCGAAACCATCTATGGCGTTGGTTTATGGCCCCGGTTGTACGTCTTCTTCCTCCTCTTACCCTTCACACTCTTTGTTCGCTTTGTCTTTGATGTCTGTGATAGAGGAGCAAGTGGAGGCCCTTGGAGATAACTAGTTGGCTTTGGTCATCACTAGGTTCTCACGGTTTCACAACAACCGTTTGAACCGACAGCGTGGTGGCTCGGCCAAGGGGTGCTACCATTGCGGTGATGAGGATCACTTGATCGCAAACTGCCCCAAGAAAGCTGCGGGTGACTTCACCTAGTGCAAAGACAAGCGCGAGCACCATTTTGAGGACAAGCACAAAGCCAAGGGCCGCTACAACCGAAGGTCCTCCAAGAAGGTGATCGACAAGGTGAAGGCCAAGCACAGAGCCTTCCTCGCCTCCCTCAGCGGCATCGATGCCTCCTCCGACGGAGGTGCTTCCTCAAGCGATGATGAGTCGAAGGGAAAGGTTGAGGACAAGTTCAACGGCCTATGCTTCTATGCAGACACCAAGCACGGTGGCTTTTGCACCATGGTGATTGAAGAAGGCAAGGTCAGAAAGCACAAGGACGACTCCGACTACGACTCCGACACACCCGAGGTATCACCCACCATCGAATCCCTCTCTCTCAAGCTTGAGTCTCTGAACGACACCTTGATGAGTCAGGATGCTTTGCTCAAGCGTGCCGCGTGCGAGAGGAACAATTTCAAGGCAAGTATCTTAGCGCGCTGCATGAGCTAGAGTTTGCTAAGGCGTCGGTGGTGGTTACCGAGGAGGTAGAGTGTGATGCTTGCGCCATTCACATGTCTGATCTTGTCACTCTTCAGGACAAGTATGGCACTCTATTTGAGGAGGTCAGTGAGCTGAAGGCTAGGCCTAGCTTACTTGGTGCGTGCAAGTCTTGATTAGGCTTGCGTTCTGAGCTGGCATAGAAGGATGCTAGGATTGCTGTGTTAGAGAAGGCTAGCTCAGATAGCACTATAGAGTCAGATCGCTTTGAGGCTTTGGAGCTTGAGATCGCGTACCGAGGAAGAAAACACATACCTTCGGTCCATCTTGAGCTGAGTGTCTTGCCGAGAGCCGTAGTTGGGGATATTGCTTAACCAATGCAAGCGGGCTGGCAGCACGGGAGTAGGCTTTGCTATAGGTGGGAAGGATGATAGCATGTTTGGTAAGATCGGTGAGTGCAGTGGTTTGAGCCTGAGTGAAAAACCCACCACACCTCCCAAGTTTACCAAGTTTTCCCCACCTAAGCCTACCGACCCTACCAAGCTACCTGTGAGAGATGGTGTGTTTGAATAGCCACCCAAAACCACTCCACAGAAGCAAGTGTGGATTGCCAAACTGAACCATCTTCGCAGCCCACTTGACACACTGCCAGACATCTCTAGTGATCCCCTTCCTAAGAAAGCTAGAGCCACCCAACCAACCAAGAGAGTGCCTACCAAGAGTGCGGTGAGGTACCATTGTGAGTATTGTGAGAGGGATGGGCACTTGGATGAGTTTTGCTTTAGGAGGAAGAGAGATGATCGGAGGCAGGATGAGTTGAACAACCGGGACATGTACCACCCACAAGTTGAGGTGTGTGAACTGGAAGTTCAGAGGTGCACTTCTAGACCTAGAGGTACAATGCCTGTAAGGTCCTATCCCAAGGCTAGAGGGGGGGTGAATAGCCTAATCTGAAATCTTAAAACAAACTCAACAACAAGTTAGACAATAAGGTGGCGAAGCTTTGACTAGCAATAGCAAACTAACGGATGTGAAGCCTCCTATTACAATTGCTATCCTAATAGCTCTAGGATCACTCAATTCCTACTCAAATCTATAAGCCCTCTAGGCACAACCTAATATACTACTTGCAAGTATGAAAGAGATAGGTTGGGTGATTATACCGCCGAGTAGAGGATTGATCCAATCAAGTTGAGAGCTCCAAGAACACCAATCAATCACACAAGGATGACACTTGATTTTTTACCAAGGTTCACTAGTTTGCCCACTAGCTATGTTCTTGTTGTGTCGGCTCACTTAGTTGGAGGTTCAAGAGCTAATTGGCATCACACGCCAAACCCGTCACCGGGTGCCTCACAACCAACACAACATAAGGGCTCTCCAAGACACTCGCAATCCACTAGAGTTACCTTTGCAATCTCCCGCGGGGAAGGCAAAAGAACCCCTCACAATCTTCACTTGTGGTCGACGAAGCACAATCACCAAGCTTCTCGAATCCACACCGCTTGCTCCAAACCATCTAGGTGAAGGCAATCACCAAGAGTAACAAGAAACTAGCAGCGGTATCAACTCCCAAGTGCCACTAAGATGAATCACTTCATGCAGTGCACTTGATCACTCAACTCACTCAAATGGATGATCAAAATCAACTAAGAGATGAGTGGGAGTGTTTGTGGTTTGCTCACAAGAGTATGCAATCAGCCAAATGTGCAAGAGAGGTTCCTTGAACCAGTCACATACCCTTAAATAGCCTCCTCAAAGAAACTAGCTGTTTTTCTCTTTTGGAGCAGCTGAAACGTAGCCACCAGACCACTTTTGGTCACCACCACCGGACTATAGCAGGTGGTCCGGAGCTTTTGAAAAACGGACCGTTGGCACGCTGGAAGTCACCGTCGGACCACTTGCCTTGGTCCGACGCCTGGATCCGACGCCTGGTCCGATGCTTTAGCCTCAGCCACAGTCTGAGTCCAGTAAGCACCCGACCACCAGACCTCACCTTCAGACTGCACCACCGGACCAAGCAGGGTGGTCTGGAGCCTCCACCGAGACTTGATTTTTCCATCCAGTGAGCACCCGAGCACCGGACTACCTCGTCGGACTAGGCCATCAGACCATGCAGACTGGTCCGACGCCTGTCTTAGCCTTCTACTGAATCTGGATCGAGCCACTGGACCACTCGTCTATGGTCCGGTGCTCCACTTGAGCCCTGGTCTGACGCTTCTTTGCCTGGATGCCAGTGCTAGGAGTAGCCACCGGACCACTCGCCTTGGTCCGACGCTCCTAAGCCACCTGGTCTGGTGCTTCTCTCTTGAGCTGAACTTCTTCTCTTTTGCTTCCCTTGATCTCATGTGCCACCACCAAGTGTTTCACTGACTTGTGCATGTGTGTGGCATATTTTAACTAGTTTTACAAGGGTTGCTCATTAGGATTTAGATGCAATGCATGTAATGAACTCCTAATGGCACTTGATAGGTGTAACCACTAACTATTTTCTCCTCTTTATAGTACGGTTACCTATCCTAAATGTGCTCACACCCTCTAGGTGTCTTGATCACCAAAATATAAAAGCCCTAGCAATACCTTTGCCTTGAATAGCTTAGGGTCTCCTCCTCTTCTCTTCTTTTCCAAGTGTGGAACTTTTGCTATCTTCCTCCTTAGCCTCCAATGCTCCATCACTTGTCTCCTTTTCTTCTCCATGTGTACTTAACCTACTCAACCACTTAGAGCTAGGTTAGTACTTAGGTTTCATCAATTACCCAAAACAATAGAGATCTTTCAATCTCCCCCTTTTTGGTAATTGATGACAACCCATATAAAATGATATGAAATATGATTTTGTTTTCAACTTTGAAATGCTTGACACCACTTGGAAGATATGATTATAAAAGAAAGTGGTCAATCATTTCCAAGTTGGTTTGATAATGTTAACTCCCCCTACAAGTGTGCACTTCTATGAATATGAATCCAGCTTTGCACACATGCTTAGATAGAACTTTTGGAGGGGTGAACAACTAACAAACTATGACATGATGCTAAGGTTTTAAGAATAGACCTTTGAAGCGTGATACCAATCGAAGTGCGCCTATCATTTCACCCTTAGCAACATGGTTAGCTTGACACCACATGGAATACACAATATAAACAAGATAGGATATCTAGCTAACTTCCTATGCATGCTAGTGATCAAATCATCAATCAAGATTACAACTAGTCATGCACCACACAAGCAAGAAACCACTTGAAAAGTATTAGAAACTTCAATGCAAGCAAGCATATGAGTGAATGCACAAATAAATGCAACGCATTGTTCATAGGCTTGCTCCCCCTACTTGTGTGCTCAAATTTTAATTTGTCATTTTTCCAAATTATTTCTCCCCCTATTTCTCTTTTTAACATTTCTCCCCCTTTATTACTATCATTTTAGCACAATTTCTCCCCCTTTGTCACACATTACCACAAAGGAAACCACTTGTAGTAACATGTATCACTTGAGGATACTTAGAGAGATTTGTTTATCAAGTCAATATAGAAAGGAATGGGGTGAATTATTAATTTTATTCAACCTAGATTACTTGTCCTAGATACTTAACATGGTTTAAACCATGGACAAGCTTCTTCACACATCTTGCAATGGTTATCTTGACCATGTTGGTTAAGTACAAGAATAAGCATTCTAGATTAAACATGTGAGGTTGCAAGCTTATCAACATGTCATATGCCATCACTAGATCAATCAACTCATAGAAACTATAGTGATGTCATATGTCCATAGAAAACATTTGATTTTCATGAATGAGCCTATCATGAGAGATGTCTATATGCTTCTACACAAGACTAGAAAAGGATGAATGCATATGTCAATCAATTATACCTTGCTATGTTCGAGTAGAGGCATGTCATAGGTGGGGTGCATCAACTCATGTTAGAGAAATCCAAGATGTTCAACTCATTTCTCAACTTGCAAAACCTCTTCTCATCCAGTGTCTTGGTGAATATGTCGGCTAATTGATCATTGGTGCCCACATTGTCAATGAAAATGTCACCCTTTTGTCGATGATCTCTTATGAAGTGATGTCTCACATCTATGTGCTTTGTTCTTGAGTGTTGGACGGGGTTGTTGGTGAGCTTCACCGCACTTTCATTGTCACAAAGCAATGGGACTTTCTTGAATTGAATTCCAAAGTCCTCCAAAGTGGCTTTCATCCACAATAGTTGTGCACAACAACTCCCCGCACTAATGTATTCGGCTTCGGCGGTAGAGAGTGCCACACTATTTTGCTTCTTGGATGACCATGAGACTATTGACCTTCCCAACATTTGACATGTACCACTAGTGCTCTTTCTATTCACTTTGCAACCCGCATAGTTGGAGTCTGAATATCCAATTAATTCAAACCTTGACCCCTTTGGAAACCAAAGTCCAACCTCTTGTGTATGTTTGAGATATCTCAATATTCTCTTTATGGCTTTCAAATGACTCTCTCTAGGAGATGCTTGAAACCTTGCACACATACATACACTAAACATGACATCCGGTCTTGAAGCGGTCACATATAGTAAGTTTCCAATCATAGACCGATAGAGTGTTTGATCTACCATCATGCCACTTGAGTCACTATCCAAATGTCCATTAGTCCCCATGGGAGTACTAATGCATTTAGCTTCTTCTAGCCCAAACTTCTTCATCATATCTTTGATGTACTTTCCTTGACTCACAAATGTACCATTCTTCAATTGTTTGATTTGATGTCCAAGGAAGTAACTAAGTTCACCAATCATTGACATCTCAAATTCATTAGCCATCATTTCTCCAAACTCTTCACAAAAATCTTGATTTGAAGATCCAAAGATAATGTCATCCACATAGATTTTCAAGATGAACAAGTTATTTCTAATCTTTTTGGTGAATAGGGTAGTATCAACCAATCCCATCTTGAACCCTTTAGAGAGAAGAAAGCTTCTCAACCTCTCATACCATGCTCTAGGTGCTAGCTTCAACCCATAGAGAGCCTTCTTGAGCTTGAATACATGGTCGAGCTTCTTAGCATCTTCAAAACCGAGTGGTTGCTCAACATACACCTCCTCATTGATATACCCATTTAGGAATGCACTCTTGACATCCATTTGGTATAGCTTGATATTGTGTGCACAAGCATAGGCCAATAGAATTCTAATGCATCTAATCTTGCCACCGGAGCATATGTTTCCCCAAAGTCAAGACCTTCAACTTGAGAGTAACCTTGAGCTACTAGTTTTGCTTTGTTCCTCACCACTATTCCATCTTGATCTTGTTTGTTCTTGAAAACCCATTTGGTTCCAATTACATTGTGCTTCTTTGGTCTTTCTACCAATTCCTAAACTTGATTTCTTTGTGAAGTTATTGAGCTCTTCATGCATAGCATTGATCCAATCAACATCCTTCAAAGCTTCATCAATCTTGGTTGGCTCAAATGATGAGACAAAAGAATAATGCTCACAAAATGAAGCCAATCTTGATCTTGTTTGAACACCACTTTGAATGCCTCCAATAACTTGATCCAAAGGATGATCTGGCAATGTTGGTAGGTTGGAGCACTTGTATGTTGATGTTGTTTGGTTGAGATGATGAACTAGCTTGAACTTGATCTTCACTAGTATTTTCTTGATCTTGAGTTGGAGAACCACTAGCTTGATCACTTGGAATGGATACTTGATCTTCATCTTCATCTTGGACTTGTCTTGGTCTAATGTAACCAATATCCATATCTTTCATAGCATTGACCAACTTGTCACCTCTCACATCATCCAAGTTTTCTTCTTCATCTTGAGAGCCTTGAGTTTCATTAAATTCAACATCATGCACTTCCTCAAGAATGCCACTAGTCAAGTTCCATACTCTATAAGCCTTGCTAGTTGTTGAGTAACCAAGTAGAAATCCCTCATCACATTTCTTTTCAAACTTGCTCAACCTTGTTCCCTTCTTCAAGATATAGCACTTGCATCCAAACACCCTAAAGTAGGCAATGTTTGGCTTTCTTCCATTCAATAGCTCATAGGGAGTCTTCTCAAGCATTCCATGACAATAGAGACGGTTGCAAGAGTAGCAAGTCGTATTGATAGCTTCGGCCCAAAAAGAATCACTAACATTGTATTCACTTAGCATTGATCTTGCCATGTCAATCAAGGTTCTATTCTTCCTTTCAACTATCCCATTGGATTGAGGAGTGTACTTTGGAGAGAAATGATGGTTGATTCCAAAGTCATCACAAAGATCTTCAATTCTTGTGTTCTTGAACTCACTCCCATTGTCACTTATAACTCTCTTGATAGTTGTTTCAAACTCATTTTGGCACCTCTTGACAAATGTTTTGAAGATATCAAATGTGTCACTCTTGTCACTCAAGAATAATACCCATGTGTATCTTGTGAAGTCATCCACTATCACAAATCCATATTTATTTCCACCAATGCTGATGTAAGTTGTTGGCCCAAAGAGATCCATGTGCAATAACTCAAAAGCTTTGCTTGTACTCATGATGCTCTTCTTTGGATGAGTGTTGCCAACTTGCTTTCCTGCTTGACATGCACTACATAGCTTGTCCTTCTCAAATGTGACATCCTTCAAGCCCTTCACTAGATCATCCTTGATTAGCTTGTTGAGTTGCCTCATGCCAACATGTCCAAGCCTTCTATGCCATAACCAACCCATGCTAGACCTTGAGATGAGACATGTAGATAGTTGGGTCTCACTAGCATTGAAATCCACTAGGTAGAGGTTTTCATACCGAAATCCCTTGAAGATCATGTTTGAACCATATACACTAATGATTTCCACATCCTCCACTCCAAAGATGCACTTGAAACCGAGATCACACAATTGGGCAACCGACAATAGATTGAACTCAAGCCTTTCCACTAGAAGCACATTGCTAATGCTTAGATCATTGGAGATAGAAATCTTCCCAAGCCCTTTCACCTTGCCTTTGCCATTGTCACCAAATGTGATACTATCAAAACCTTGTGTATTATATTGGTTGATTGAGTTGAACATCCTTCCATCACCGGTCATGTGTTGAGTGCACCCACTATCAAGCACCCAATGCCTCCCTCCGGCTTTGTAATTGACCTACAAGAGAGATAAATTCTTTTGAGGTACCCAAACTTGCTTGGGTCCTCCAAGGATATTTACCAAAGATTTTGGTACCCAAATGGACTTCTTAGAAGCCATCCATGGTGCACCAACAAACTTGGCATGAACACCATTAGTACCCTTGGAAAGTACATAGAATGAATCAACTCTCATGGAGGATACATCTTGCTTGGCCTTCTTGTTCTTGCATGCTTGCTCATTGTGACCAACTTGCTTGCAACTCTTGCAATAGATACCGGTGTTCTTCACAAAACGAGTTTTGTGAGAAACAAAGGCGGCCTTGCCTTTCTTGGGGGTATAGCCCAATCCCTCTTTGTAGAGAGATGCCCTTTGGCTACCCAAGTACATAAGCAAGTGGTCCTCACCTCCATAAGCCTTAGCTAAGGAGTGATTGAGCTTTGTAACCTCCTTCTTGAGGGTTTCATTTTCCACCATTAGTGAAGCATCACAAGTGAAGCCATCACTAGTAGATGAAGTAGAAGTGGTAGTGCTACAAGAGGGGTTAGTGGGAGCAACAATGATAGGAGTATAGAAAGATTCATCAAGAATATCACAAGTAACTCCCATGTCACATGTTTGAGCAATCTCCTTCTTACTTTGGTCAAGGAGGGAGGAATGAGCTCTTTCAAGCTTAGTGTGAGACTTCACTAGCTTCTCATGGGCTTCCATTAGCCTCTCATGAGATGCCACGGCCTCATCAAGGTTTTGCTCAAAAGCCACATTGGCCTTGCGCAATTCCTTGCATTCCTTCCTCTTCTTATCAATGTAATCCTTAGCTTGCTCAAGCATGTCCATGAGTTCCTCCTTTGAGGGCTCCTCACTATCACTATCGCTCTCACTCTCACTTTCATCATGAGAAAGTACCTTAGTGGACTTAGCCATGAAGCATGATGATGGAGTGTCAAATAGAGAGATCTTGTCCCTCATTGCAATACTTGCAAAAGCCTTCTTCTTAGTAGTGGTCTTCTTTTCTTGATCACTATCATCACCACAAGAAGAATCACTATCCCAAGTGACAATATGAGAGTAGCCCTTCTTATTCTTCTTGTTGTCAAATAGGTCCTTCTTCTCTTTCTTGTCTCTCTTCTTGTGATCATCATCATCCTTGTCACTATTGTAGGGACAATGAGCAATGAGATGATCAAAGCTTCCACACTTGAAGCACTTCCTTGGTTCATCATGATTCTTGAAAGAAGTCTTCTTTCTTCTTGCACCATAGCCCTTCTTCTTCATGAATCTCCCAAATTTCCTCACAAAGAGAGCCATCTCCTCTTCATCAAGATCACTAGCACTTTGGTCTTCACTTTCACTAGATTCTTCAATCTTGCTCTTGCCTTGGCTCTTGTGTGATTAAGTAGCCTTGAAGGATAAGCTCTTCTTCTTCTCATCCTTCTTGTCTTCCTTCTTGACATCTTCTTCCTTGTTCTCCCGATAAGCATCTTGAGTCATCACATCTCCCAAGACTTGATTTGCAGTCATGGTGTCTAGCCCACTCCTCACAATCAAGGTCACAAGTGTGTCAAACCGGGATGGAAGACACCTCAAGAACTTGTGAGAGAAGTCCTTGTCCTCAACCTTCTCACCAAGAGCCGTGAGATCATTGACTAGCACTTGAAGCCGATGAAACATCTCCGACACATTTTCATTATCCTTTATCTTGAAGCTTGCAAATTTCTCCTTGAGAATGTATGCCTTAGCTCCCTTGATGGCTTGTGTGCCTTCAAATGATTCCTCAAGCTTCTTCCAAGCCTCATGAGCACTCTCTAGATTCTTGATTTGCTCAAAGACCTTCTCATCAAGAGCCTCATGGATGGCACTAAGAGCAATGTCATTGTGTTGAAGCTTCTCTTCCTCTTGTGGAGTTGGAGCCTCCACATTGGCAACCTCAAACTTCTTGTCCACCACAAGCCACACCTTTCGGCTAATTGACTTGATGTGTACGGTCATCTTGACCTTCCAATATCCATAGTTGGAACCATAAAATCTTGGTGGTTTCTTCATGTTGTTGATATGAGCCATGATCACACCGTAGGTTGTTAAGCCTCAAATCAACGGTGTACTAGCTCTGATACCACGTGTAAGGTCCTATCCCAAGGCTAGAGGGGGGTGAATAGCCTAATCTAAAATCTTAAAACAAACTCAACAACAAGTTAGACAATAAGGTGGCGAAGCTTTGACTAGCAATAGCAAACTAAAGGATGTGAAACCTCCTATCACAATTGCTATCCTAATAGCTCTAGGATCACTCAATTCCTACTCAAATCTATAAGCCCTCTAGGAACAACCTAATATACTACTTGCAAGTATGAAAGAGATAGGTTGGGTGATTATACCGCCGAGTAGAGGATTGATCCAATCAAGTTGAGAGCTCCAATAACACCAATCAATCACACAAGGATGACACTTGATTTTTCACCAAGGTTCACTAGTTTGCCCACTAGTTACGTCCTTGTTGTGTCGGCTCACTTACTTGGAGGTTCAAGAGCTAATTGGCATCACACGCCAAACCCGTCACCGGGTGCCTCACAACCAACACAAGATAAGGGCTCTCCATGACACGCGCAATCCACTAGAGTTACCTTTGCGATCTCCCGCGGGGAAGGCACAAGAACCCCTCACAATCTTCACTTGTGGTTGACGAAGCACAATCACCAAGCTTCTCGAATCCACACCGCTTGCTCCAAACCGTCTAGGTGAAGGCAATCACCAAGAGTAACAAGAAACTAGCAGCGGTATTAACTCCCAAGTGCCACTAAGATGAATCACTTCATGCAATGCACTTGATCACTCAACTCACTCAAATGGATGATCAAAATCAACTAAGAGATGAGTGGGAGTGTGTGTGGTTTGCTCACAAGAGTATGCAATCAGCCAAATGTGCAAGAAAGGTTCCTTGAACCAGTCACATACCCTTAAATATCCTCCTCAAAGAAACTAGCCGTTTTACTCTTTTGGAGCAGCTGAAACGTAGCCACCGGACCACTTTTGGTCACCACCACCGGACTATAGCAGGTGGTCCGGAGCTTTTGAAAAACCGACCGTTGGCGCGGTGGAAGTCACCGTCGGACCACTTGCCTTGGTCCGACGCCTGGGTCCAACACCTGGTCCGACGCTTTAGCCTCACCCACAGTCTGAGTCCAGTAAGAACCCGACCACCGGACCTCACCTTCGGACTGCACCACCGTACCAAGCAGGGTGGTCCAGAGCTTCCACCGAGATTTGATTTTTCAATCCAGTGAGCACCCGAGCAATGGACTACCTCATCGGACTAGGCCGTCGGACCATGCAGACTGGTCCGATGCCTATCTTAGCCTTCTGCTAAATCTGGATCGAGCCACCGGACCACTCGTCTATGGTTCGGTGCTCCACTTGAGCCCTGGTCCGACGCTTCTTTGCCTGGACGCCAGTGCTAGGAGTAGCCACCGGTCCACTCGCCTTGGTCCGACGCTCCTAAGCCAACCGGTCTAGTGCTTCTGTCTTGAGCTGAACTTCTTCTCTTTTACATCCCTTGATCTCATGTGTCACCACCAAGTGTTTCACTGACTTGTGCATGTGTGTGGCATATTTTAACAAGTTTTACAAGGGTTGCTCATTAGGATTTAGATGCAATGCATGTAATGAACTCCTAATGGCACTTGATAGGTGTAACCACTAACTATTTTCTCCTCTTTATAGTACGGTTACCTATCCTAAATGTGATCACACCCTCTAGGTGTCTTGATCACCAAAATAGAAAATCCCTAGCAATACCTTTTCCTTGAATAGCTTAGGGTCTCCTCCTCTTCTCTTCTTTTCCAAGTGTGGAACTTTTGCTAGCTTCCTCCTTAGCCTCCAATGCTCCATCACTTGTCTCCTTTTCTTCTCCAACTGTACTTAACCTACTCAACCACTTAGATCTAGGTTAGTACTTAGGTTTCATCAATTACCCAAAACAATAGAGATCTTTCAATGCCTCAAGGTGCTAGGCCTCAGGAGGCGAGACCACGTGGTGGTCGTGCCCAGTGGGGTACCGGTCGTGACTTATACGACTACGGGCCTCGTGGCGGTGGCTTCACTCCTCCGTTCGCTAGCGGATCACGTTTTTCCTATCGTGGTGATTGCTATCCCCCCATGGGACAGGAGATGTTTGGTTTTTCTCCTAACCCTTTCTTTGGGCAAGTCAGACAACATTGGTATCCTTCACAGTTTACTAACCCCAGTGTTGGTCCGTTTGCTCACCCTATGTCTTTTTATTGATGTAGGAAGGAGGACTGGAGGAGACTTGGCTTGTGAATTCCGGATGTTCACGCCATATGACCGGAAGTGCCAAGTGGTTCTCCAGCCTCGACCCCGTGCGCCACACCGAGTACATTACATTCGGGGATAAGAGTAAAGGTAAGGTTGTGTCCCGAGGGTCAATCCGAGTCAATTCGTCTTTTGTCCTCAAGGATGTTGCTTTGGTTGCGAATTTGCATTTTAACCTCCTTTCGGTTTCGCAACACCTTGAAGACGGTTTTGAAGTAAGATTTAAGCCAAACTTGTCTCAGATTTTGGACTCTTGTGGGGAGCCATTTTGCCGGATTTTACCCTTCGGGAAGGTTTTTCGTGCGGATTTTTCTATCTCTTCCGAACCTTCTCGTTGTCTTCTTGTCGGTTCTTCCTCCGAGCTTTGGAAGTGGCATAGGAGATTGGGACATTTGAGTTTTGACTTGCTTGCAAGGCTTAGCTCAATAGACCTTATCCAAGGATTGCCAAAGCTAAAGTTCAAGAAGGATTTGGTTTGCCTTCCTTGCAGGCATGGCAAGATGGTTATCGTTTCCCATCCTCCTGTGACTGAGATCATGACCACTCGACCCGGTGAGCTCTTACACATGGACACAGTTGGTCCAGCTCGGGTCAGGTCGGAAGGAGGGAAGTGGTATGTTGTTGTAGTCGTTGATGACTACTCGAGATACTCTTTGGTGTTCTTTTTGGAGAGTAAGGATGATGCTTTTCCACTTGTTCGAGATCTGATTTTGACAATGGCACAAAATTCAAGAATGCTCACTTTGTAACTCTTTGCTCTTCTTTGGGTCTCGATCACTAGTTTTCCTCAGTTATGCTTGCTATGTTTCCAATCGAATTTTCCTTCGAGCTTTCAAGAAGAAGACCTCTTATGAGTTGCGATTTGGGAGACCACCCAAGGTAAGTCATCTACGGGTGTTTGGGTGCAAGTGCTTCATCCTCAAAAAGGGCGGTAAGTTGGATAAATTTGAATCACGGTCTTCTGACGGTATCTTTCTTGGTTATTCTACTCACTCTCGTGCTTATCGTGCACTTAACCTTGAGACTAACCGAGTGATGGAGACTTGTGAGATTACTTTCGATGAGACTATGCCCTGTGTTTCCACTGCTTTTGAGCTTGCAGGTGATGATGAGGTGAACACTAGCATCTTTGTGGAGGAGGAGTAGAACGACGCTGATTGGGGTGATCCCGAGCCAACTCCACTGACTGCCCCCGTCGACCCTGCGACGTCCACTTCGGCTCACAGTCCCGATCCGACTACTTCCTCTACATGGGGGTCGTTCGAGCAGCTTCCTCAATCGGTGCCCGTTGCACCTGAGGGAGCTCCAGCTGATGTCGAGGGGGAGGCCACTTTGTCCATGCAGGCTCCCCACCACATCCAGCGATAGCACCCGCCGGAGAACATCATCGGCGACATTGACCGTCGAGTCACGCGGTCCAGGTCCTATCTCTCTCACTTTGCTCATTCGGCCTTTGTCGCTTCTTTTGAGCCCCGGGATGTTGGACACGCTTTGATGGATCCGGATTGGGTTAATGCCATGCATGAGGAGTTAGAAAACTTTGAGCGAAACCGCGTTTGGATCTTAGTTCCTCCACCACCTAGTTGCCACCCCATAGGTACCAAATGGGTTTTCAAAAATAAACAAAGTGAGGATGGTGTGGTAGTGCGCAGCAAGGCTAGGTTGGTAGCTCAAGGCTTTTGTCAAAAGGAGGGAATAGACTATGAGGAAACCATTGCTCCCGTAGCTCGTTTAGAGGCCATTGGAATCCTTCTAGCTTTTGCGGCTTCGAAGGGTTTTAAACTTTTTCAAATGGATGTTAAAAGTGCTTTCTTAAACGGCTACATAGAGGAGGAAGTTTATGTTAAACAACCTCCCGGTTTCGAAAATCCCAAGTTTCCAAATCATGTTTTTAAACTTCACAAAGCTTTGTATGGTTTGAAACAAGGCCCTAGAGCATGGTATGATAGGTTGAAAACGTTTTTGCTTGCTAAGGGTTTTAAAATGGGATCGGTAGATAAGACGTTGTTTCTCCTCAAGCAAGGCAAAGACACTCTCCTTGTCCAAATATACGTGGATGATATCATCTTTGGTGGTTCTTCTCATGCTCTTGATTCCAAGTTTGCAGATATTATGAGCAGGGAATTTGAGATGAGTATGATGGGAGAGTTGACCTTCTTTCTCGGGTTGCAAATCAAGCAAACCTGGGAAGGGACGTTTGTGCACCAAGGCAAGTACACGAAGGACATCCTGAAGAAGTTTGACATGGGCGAGGCAAAGCCCCTCTCGACGCCCATGTCGAAAACGACTGCCTTGGATGCGGACGAGGATGGAGAGGCGGTGGATCAGACGGAGTACCGAAGCATGATCGGGTCGCTTCCGTACTTGACAGCGACTCGGCCGGACATTCAGTTCGCTGTCTGCTTGTGTGCACGCTTTCAGGCGTCCCCACGGACTTTGCAGAAGCAGGCGGTGAAACGCATCATGAGGTACTTGCGCTTCACTCCCGAATTTGGACTTTGGTTCTCCACCTCTTCCTCGCTTGAGCTTTGTGGTTATTCTGATGCGTATTTTGCCGAATGTCGTCTTGATCGTAAGTCCACTTCTGGTACTTGTTAGTTTCTCGGTTCTTATTTGGTGTCTTGGTCTTCTCGCAAACAGTCTAGCGTGGCACAGTCGACGTGCGAAGCTGAGTACGTTGTCGCGGCTAGCTGTTGCTCGCGGTTGATTTGGATGATTGCCACTTTGAAACATTTTGGTCTTGTGCTTACTAAGGTGCATCTGCTTTGCGATAGCATGAGTGCAATTAGTGTGGCCAAAAATCCCGTGCTTCACTCTAAGACCAAGCACATTGAGGTCCGCTTTCACTTCTTGTGTGATCACTACGAGAAGGGCGACATTGACCTCCGGCATGTCGAGACCCAAAAGTAGCTTGCGGATATTCTCACAAAACCTTTGGATCAAGCTACGTTTTCGTGCCTTCGGGGCGAGTTGGGTGTTTGCTTCCCTTTTTAGTTGAGGGAAGCTCTTTGTGTATCATAGTTCTTTTTTGTTCTTATTTGTCTCTTCTTTCTTTTCTTTGGTGTCTTCTTAGTGTAAATTGGTGTCATTGCATTTTGCATCTCATTTGCATTTGTGACATAGTTCATTTTAAGCTTCATACCTATAGCCGATATAATGAATTTATGCTCTGTTTGAGGTGCTTTCTGTGTCTATAGTGTTGCCTAACTTATACTCTCTTTGATCTCTTGATATGCAATAGAGCTAAGTTAGAAAATCTTTAAAACTAAATTTAATTCCCCATGTCACCTCTGAAAAGGCACTAGCATGTGTAGGCTTTTGAAGATCCTTCTTGGATGCCTTGTATATAGTTTGTAACTATGGCTCTTCATTGTTTCATTCACTTCCATTGAGCACCATGCTTAAATTTGATCTAAAATGAAATTGCTCTCTGAATTGTGAATTGGAAAGATCGAGTTGGGTCTGCATTGTGAGCACTTCACCGTGTGTTCGAGACCGCTTCCCATATAGGTGGAACTTGAGCGGTGTCGTGTATGACCAAAATCGGTGTGTCAAGTCCTTTGACTTTGCCCGGTTGGTAAGTGGCATCACCTTGCTTACAACCACTCGCATACAACTTAAATGTGCCTAAAACTGAAATTTGGCTGCAAAACTCTGAAAACTTGAAAAAATTATTTAGTTGGGTCATTGGCTTGTTGTATGAACTTTGCTAGGGATAGTTCTACTTGCTATACATGAGATTGCTTTGAGATAGATCCTATCTTGTTTGCCATGTTTAGTTGTCTCTAGGAGGTGATACTCATTCCTTGCTCACACATGTAATCTTCTCTATTTTGGCTTCTAAATTGATCTTTAGCTCAACTTGAGTCTTTGTTGGGCACGTAGAGTTTTTCCTATTCTCACAGGATCACATCACTTAGAGCATCTATTCATTGTCTTAGCTCTATGTATGAAGCTTGTTGCACTCATTCTGCATATCATGGCATTTGAGACCGTTTCTTGAGTTTGTGAGTTTTTGATGAGCTACATGTGTCACCAAGGGGGAGAAGATGTGCATTTCACTCCATTTTCAGCCATCTATCTATTTCAATGGGGGAGAAATGTGCATCTCATTCATATTCAACCAAGGGGAACAGTGCATTTTAATACTTGCACTAGTCAAGGGGGGGCCTTTGAGCCTTTAAAAGTTGTTCAAATTGGTATCTTGTTTTGGCTCTTCAATAGGTTTTCAATTGGTACCTTGCTCAGGGGGAGCTTTTGCTAGTTGTGTTGAGTCGTTGCCTCTTCTGGAGGGTCTAGCTTGCTTTGTTGGCTCCGACAGGTTTCGATTGGCTTCTTGAGCCTCTTGAGGTTTAATTGGTATCTTTGAGCTCCCTTAGTGCTTCAATTGGTATTCTGAGCTTTGAGAGCTTCTGATTGGTATCTTGGATTTGCTAGCGGTGTTGAGCTCGTTTCTGCCTGTTCTTGAGGGCTAGTTTTATTTTGCTTGGTTGTGTCGAGCCGTTGCCCATGTCTTTGGGAACCAAGTTCTGGATTCGTTTTTGCTTCTCACAAGTGACCCCGTTTTGGCTTTCTTAGCTTTTTGGTCATTTGGAGAGCTTTACCTTGTGGCTCAAATCTGAAATGCACTTGTGTTGACAATGCACTCATCAAGGGGGAGATTGCGAACACATGGTGGATAAGTACCCATGTAGTTCAGTTTTGTGATGAGTGATCGTCCAACA
>CM039124.1:13817106-13882314 GCA_022036555.1 Microstegium vimineum | reverse complement strand
AAAGTTTTGGGAGATTTGTGAGAATGAGAACTACGTGGTTCTTGAGGCTCGGATCACCGATGCCTAGGTTATGCAGCATGCTTCAAACGCAAGAGCCCGTAGCATTCTCTTCTCTTGTCTGTCTCTTCCGGAGTTTGAGTGGGGTTCGAGTCTCACTATGGCATGGGAGATCTGGCAAACACTCTTGAGATATCATGAGGGCAATCCTCAGATCAAGTCCAGACTCTTCGACACGTACCGTAGAGAGTACGAGAACTTTGCTCAGTTGGTCGGCGAATCTATTGACGGGATGTTCACTCGCTTCCAATCTATCGTCAACAAGATGCGTGCAAATCGAGCCAACTTGCCTTATGATGATCATGAGATGGCTATCAAGCTTTTGCATGCTCTTGATCGGAAGGTATGGGAGATGAAGGTGGCTGCCATTCAGGAGTCACCGGGCTATGATGCTCTGACCGTGGACGAGCTGTTCAGCAAGCTCAAGTCCTCGGAGATTGACTACCAGACCCAGGCCAAGCTTGAAAACCCGTCGAAACCCTCTATGGCGTTGGTTTTTTGCCCCAGCGGTACGTCTTCTTCCTCCTCTAACCCTTCACACTCTTTGTTCGCTTTGTCTTTGATTTTTGTGACAGAGGATCAAGTGGAGGCTCTTGGAGATGATGAGCTGGCTTTGGTCATCACCAAGTTCTCACGGTTTCACAACAACCGTTTGAACCGTTGGCATGGTGGCTCAGCCAAGGGGTGCTACTGTTGCGGTGATGAGGATCACTTCATCGCAAACTGCCCCAAGAAATCTGCGGGCGACTTCACCAAGCGCAAGGATAACCGCGAGCACCACTTCGAGGACAAGCACAAGCCCAAGGGTGGCTACCACCGAAGGTCCTCCAAGAAGGTGATCGACAAGGTGAAGGCCAAGCACTGAGCCTTCCTCGCCTCCCTCAGTGACATCGATACCTCCTCCGACGGAGGTGCTTCTTCAAGCGATGATGAGTCGAAGGGAAAGATTGAGGACAAGCTCAACGGCCTATGCTTCTACGCCGACGCCAAGCACAGTGGCTTTTGCACCAAGGCGATTGAAGACGGCAAGGTCAGCAAGCGCAAGGAAGGCCCTGACTACGACTACGACTCCGACACACCCGAGGTATCACCCACCGTCGAGTCCCTCTCTCTCGAGATTGAATCTCTGAACGACACCTTGATGAGTCAAGATGCGTTGCTCAAGCGTGCCTCTTGTGAGAGGAACGACTTTAAGGCGAAGTACCTTAGCGCGCTTCATGAGCTAGATTTTGCTAAGGCATCTATGGTGGTTACCAAGGAGGTAGAGTGTGATGCTTGCGCCATTCACATGTCTGATCTTGTCACTCTCCAGGACAAGTATGGCACTCTACTTGAGGAGGTCAGTGAGCTGAAGGCTAGGCCTAGCTTACTTGGTGCGTGCAAGTCTTGCTTAGGCTTGCGTTCTGAGTAGGCACAGAAGGATGCTAGGATCGCTGTGTTAGAGAAGGTCAGCTTAGATAGCACTAGAGGGTCCGATTGCTTTGAGGCTTTGGAGCTTGAGATCGCGTCGTGCATACACGACAAGATGCGTACCGAGGAAAAAAACACATACCTTCGGTCCATCTTGAGTTGGGTGTCTTGTTGAGAGCTGTAGTTGGGGATGATGCTTAGCCAATGCAAAAGGGCTGGCAGCACGGGAGTAGGCTATGCTATAGGTGGGAAGGACGATAGCATATTCGGTAAGATCGATGAGTGCAGTGGTTTGAGCGAGAGTGAGAAACCCACCAGAACTCCCAAGCTTACCAAGATAACTCCACCTAAGCCTACCAACCCCTCTGAGTTTCCTGTGAGAGATGGTGTGTTTGAAGAGCCACCCAAAACCACTCCACAGAAGCAAGTGTGGATTGCCAAACCGAACCATCTTTGCAACCCACTTGACACAATGCCCGACATCTCTAGTGATCCCCTTCCTAATAAAGCTAGAGCCACCCAACCCAACAAGAGAGTGCCTACCAAGAGTGCGGTAAGGTACCATTGTGAGTATTGTTAGCGGGATGGGCATTTGGCTGAGTTTTGCTATAGGAAGAAGAGAGATGATCGGAGGCAGTTTGAGTTGAACAACCGGGACATGTACCACCCACGAATTGGGGTGTGTGAACCGGAAGTTCAGAGGCGCACTACTAGGCCTAGAGGTACAATGCCTCAAGGTTCTAGGCCTCAGGAGGCGAGATCATGTGGTTGTCGTGCCTGGCGGGGTATCGGTCGTGACCCATACGACTATGGGCCTCGTGGCGGTAGCTTTACTCCACCCTTCTCTAGCGGACCACGTTTTCCCTATCGTGGTGATCGCTATCCCTCCGTGGGGCAGGAGATGTTTGGTTTTTCTCCTAATCCATTCTTTGGGCAAGTGGGACAACATTGGTATCCTTCACAGTTTACTAACCCCAGTGTTGGTCCATTTGCTCACCCTATGTCTTTTTATTGATGTAGGAAGGAGGACTAGAGGAGACTTGGCTTGTGGATTCCGGATGTTCACGTCATATGACTGGAAGTGCCAAGTGGTTCTCCAGCCTCGACCCCGTGCGCCAGACCGAGTACATTACATTCGGGGACAAAAGTAAAGGTAAGGTTGTCTCCCGGGGGTCCATCCAAGTCAATTCGTCTTTTGTCCTCAAGGCTGTTGTTTTGGTTGCGAATTTGTATTTTAACCTTCTCTCGGTTTCGCAACTCCTTGAAGACGGTTTTGAGGTGAGCTTTAAGACAAACTTGTCTCGGATTTTGGACTCTCGTGGTGATCTTGTTTGCTGGATTTTGCCCTTCGGGAAGGTTTTTCGTGCAAATTTTACTATCTCTTCCGGACCTTCTCGTTGTCTTCTTACCGGTTCTTCTTTCGAGCTTTGGAAGTGGCATAGGAGATTGGGACATTTGAGTTTTGACTTGCTTGCAAGGCTTAGCTCAATGAACCTTATCCAAGGATTACCAAACCTAAAGTTCGAGAAGGATTTGGTTTGTCATCCTTGCAGGCATGGCAAGATGGTTGCCGCTTCCCATCCTCCTTTGACTAAGATCATGACCACTCGACCTGGCGAGCTCTTACACATGGACACAGTTGGTCCAGCTTGGGTCAGGTCAGAAGGAGGGAAGTGGTATGTGGTTGTAGTCGTTGATGACTATTCGAGATACTCTTGGGCGTTCTTTTTGGAGAGTAAGGATGATGCTTTTCCACTTGTTCGAGATCTGATTTTGAGATTGCAAAATGAGCTACCTAAGAATGCCATGAGAGCTATCCGCAGTGACAATGACACAGAATTCAAGAATGCTCACTTTGCAACTCTTTGCTCTTCTTTGGGTCTCGATCACTAGTTTTCCTCACCTCACACTCCCCAGCAGAACAATATTGTTGAGCGCAAGAATCAGACCCTTGTTGAGATGGCCAGGACGATGCTTGATGAGCATAGGACTCCTAGGCGGTATTGGGCCGAAGTACTCAGTTCTGCTTGCTATGTTTCCAATCGCATTTTCCTCCAAGATTTCAAGAAGAAGACTTCTTATGAGTTGCAATTTGGGAGACCACCCAAGGTAAGTCACCTACGGGTGTTTGGGTGCAGGTGCTTCATCCTCAAAAAGGGCGGTAAGTTGGATAAATTTGAATCACGATCTTCTGACGGTATCTTTCTTGGTTATTCTACTCACTCTCATGCTTATCGTGCACTTAACCTTGAGACTAACCGAGTGATGGAGACTTGTGAGATTACCTTCGATGAGACTATGCCCTATGTTTCCACTACTTTTGAGCTTGAAGGTGATGATGAGGTGAACACTAGCATTTTTGTGGAGGAGCAGGATGATGCCGATTGGCGTGACCCCGAGCCAACTCCACCGGCTGCCCCCGTCGACCCTGCGACATCCATTTCGGCTCACGGTCCCGATCTGACTACTTCCTCTACATGGGGGGCGTTCGAGCAGCTTCCTCAGTCGGTGCCCGTTGCACCTGAGGGTGCCCGTTGCTGTCGATGGGGAGGCCACTTCATCCAGGCAGGCTCCCCGCCACATCCAGCGGCAGCACCTGCCGGAGAACATCATCAGCGACATTGACCATCGAGTCACGCGGTCCAGGTCTTATATCTCTCACCTTGCTCATTCGGCTTTTGTTGCTTCTGTTGAGCCCCGAGATGTTGGACACACTTTGATGGATCCGGATTGGGTTAATGTCATGCATGAGGAGTTAGAAACTTTGAGCGAAACCGCGTTTGGGTCTTAATTCCTCCACCACCTAGTTGCCACCCCATAGGTACCAAATGGGTTTTCAAAAATAAACAAAGTGAAGACGGGGTGGTAGTGCTCAACAAGGCTAGGTTGGTAGCTCAAGGCTTTTGTCAAAAGGAGGGAATAGACTATGAGAAAACCTTTGCTCCTGTAGCTCGTTTAGAAGCCATTAGAATCCTTCTAGATTTTGCGGCTTCTAAGGGTTTTAAACTTTTTCAAATGGACGTTAAAAGTGCTTTCTTAAACGGCTACATAGAGGAGGAAGTTTATGTTAAACAACCTCCCGGTTTCGAAAATCCCAAGTTTCCAAACCATGTTTTTAAACTTCACAAAGCTTTGTATGGTTTGAAACAAGCCCCTAGAGCATGGTATGATAGATTGTGAACCTTTTTGCTTGCTAAGGGTTTTAAAATGGGATCGGTAGATAAGACATTGTTTCTCCTCAAGCAAGGAAAAGACACTCTCCTTGTCCAAATATACGTGGATGATATCATCTTTGGTGGTTCTTCTCATGATCTTGTTGCCAAGTTTGCAGATCTTATGAGCAAGGAATTCGAGATGAGCATGATGGGAGAGTTGACTTTCTTTCTCAGGTTGCAAATCAAGCAAACCCGAGAAGGGACGTTTGTGCACCAAGGCAAGTACACAAAGGATATCTTGAAGAAGTTTGACATGGGCGAGGCA
The DNA here is from genome assembly GCA_022036555.1 of Microstegium vimineum. NCBI lineage: Eukaryota > Viridiplantae > Streptophyta > Magnoliopsida > Poales > Poaceae > Microstegium > Microstegium vimineum. Next base: position 13,877,367 of record CM039124.1, on the reverse strand, counting down.
AAGCCCCTCTCGACGACTATGTCAACTACTACTGCCTTGGATGCGGACGAGGAAGGAGAGGCGATGGACTAGACGGAGTACCGAAGCATGATCGGGTTGCTTTTGTACCTGACGGCGACCCGACCGGACATTCAGTTCGCCGTTTGCCTGTGTGCTCGCTTTCAGGCGTCCCCACGGACTTCGCACAAGCAGGCAATGAAACACATCATGAGGTACTTGCGCTTCACTCCCGAATTTGGTCTTTGGTTTTCCACTTCTTCCTCTCTTGCACTTTATGGTTATTCTGATGCTGACTTTGCCGGTTGCCGTCTTGATTGGAAGTCCACTTCTGGGACTTGCTAGTTTCTCGGGTCTTCTTTGGTTTCTTGGTCTTCTCGCAAGCAGTCTAGCGTGGCACAGTCGACGTGCAAAGCTGAGTACGTTGCCACGACTAGTTGTTGCTCGCAGTTGATTTGGATGATTGCCACTTTGAAAGATTTCGGTCTTGAGCTTACTAAGGTGCCTCTGCTTTGCGATAGCACGAGTGCAATTAGTGTGGCCAAAAATCCTGTGCTTGTTTCAAAGACCAAGCACATTGAGGTCCGCTTTCATTTCTTGCGAGATCATTATGAGAAGGGCGACATTGACCTCCGGCATGTCGAGACCCACAACCAGCTTGCGGATATTCTCACAAAGCCTTTGGATCAAGCTGCGTTTTCTCGCCTTCGGGGCGAGTTGGGTGTTGCTTTCCTTTTTAGAGGAGGAAATTTTTGTGTATCATAGTTCTTTTTGGTTCTTTTTTTTTTCTTTGTCCTTCTTCTCAATTGGTGTCTTGTTAAGTGTTAGTTGGTGTCATTGCATTGTGCATCTCATTTGCATTTGTGACATAGTTCATTTCAAGTTTCATACTTATAGCCGATATAATAAATCTATGCTCTGTTTGAGGTGCTTTATGTGGCTATGGTGTTGCCTAACTTAGACTCTTTTTATCTCTAGATATGCAATAGAGCTAAGTTAGCAAAGCTTTAAAACTGAATTTAATTCCCCATGTCACCTCTGAAATGGCACTAGCATGTGTAGGCTTTTGAAGATCCTTCTTGGTTGCCTTGTATATAGCTTGTAACTATGGCTCTTCATTGTTTCATTCACTACCTTTGAGCGCCATGATTAATATCTAAAATGAAATTGCTCTCTATTTTGTGAATTGGAAAGATCGAGTTGGGTCTGCATTGTGAGCACTTCACCGTGTGTTCGAGACTGCTTCCCATATGGGTCGATACTTGAGCGGTGTCGTGTATGACCAAAACTGGTGTGTCAAGTCCTTTGACTTCGCCTGGTTGGTAAGCAGTGGCATCACTTTGCTTACAACCACTCGCATACAACTTAAATGTGCCTAAAACTAAAAATTGGCTACAAAACTCTGAAATTTGGAAAATTCATTCAGTTGGGTCATTGGCTTGTTGTATGAACTTTTCTAAGGGATAGTTTTACTTGCTATAAATGAGATTGCTTTGAGATAGATCCTATCTTGTTTGCCATGTCTAGCTGTCTCTAGGAGGTGATAACCTTTTTCTGCTCTCACATGATATGCTCTCTAAAATAGCTTCTAAAGTGATCTTAAGCTCAACTTGAGTCTTTGTTGGGCATGTAGAGCTTTTCCTATTCTCACAGGATCACATCACTTAGAGCATCTATTCATTGTCTTAGCTCTAAGTATTAAGCTTTTGCACTCATTTTGCATTTCATGGCATTTGTAGCCGGATCTTGAGTTGTTGATGTTTGATGAGCTACATGTGTCAACAAGGGGGAGAGATGTGCATTTCATTCCATTGTTAGCCATCTTCTTCCAAGGGGAAGAAAGAGTGCATCTCATTGGTTTCATTGGTTTAGAGATTCTTTGGTCAAGGGGGAGTTTTGTGTGCTTCTTTTGCCCTAAGGAGCTCATTTGGTATCTTGAGTGTGTTTTTGCCCAGGGGGAGCTTTTGCGAACACTTGTGTGCTTGCTTTGTTGGCTTCGACAGGTTTTGATTGGCTTCTTGAGCCTATGAGGCTTAATTGGTATCTTTGAGCTCCCTTAGTGCTTCAATTGGTATTCTGAGCTTTGAGAGCTTTGATTGGTATTTTGGACTTGCTAGCGGTGTTGATCCCGTTTTCTGCCTCTTCTTGAGGGCTAGCTTTGTTTTGCTTGGTTGCGTCCAGTCGTTGCCCATGTGCTTTTGTTTGGCAGCTATAAGTGGCTTTGTCATAAGGTGTTTGAGGGTGTTTCAATTGGTATCGTTTTGCTTCTCTCAAGTGACCCCGTTTTGGCTTTTGTAGTTTTTTGGTCATTTGGAGAGCTTTACATTGTGGCTCAAATCTGAAATCCACTTGTGTTGACAATTCACTCATCAAGGGGGAGATTGCGAACACATGGTAGATAAGTACCCATGTATGTTGAGTTTTGATGATGAGTGATTGACTAACACGTGAGTGTTTCAGTTTGAGTGGCTTATCCTAACCTCTACGAAAGCAGAAACATGTGTTTGTCTATCGACTTGTGGTATGCAGGTGCTATGCCTAGTGACAGTGGTCAATGGCGTGGAGAAGGTCGAGCAGAGGCTTGCCGTGCCGATGGACTGAGAGCGGTGAAGGGCGGAAGCCGAGCTCGGACTGAGGGACCATGGGTGCCGGTGGACTAGCTGTGGTGGCTAGTACTTGGCACCGGCGAGTGCGAGAAGACATGGAGGTAGACCGAGTTGACCGAGTCAAGACGGTGGACGCGCGAGTCGAGCGGAGGCTCAGAGGACTCGAAGTCCGACCAGGCGAAGACAAGGTGGCTCGCATCGAGTGGTTTGGTGGTTTGGGCCTCAAAACCATCCGCGTTGGTTTCCGAGTTTGGGCCGCAAAACTCGGGGTTCGGTAGTTGAGCCCAAAGCTACTGGTGGCGGGTTTCCTGGGTTTGGGCCTCAAAACCTAGGCGGAGCTTCCGATGAAGCGGGGATGGCACGTGGCAGAATCCTAGAGGTTGTGTCGAGGCGACGGCAACTCCTGGCAGGAAGCGGGGCCGTCCATTCAAAATGCGGGAGATATTTTCCAGAGCTTGGACTGCAATGCTTAGGCTAGGTAGTTCACTCAATATATCTAGGGGGGTCTTTGGGAAATAGCCAAAGCCTCGTTAAATAGAGGATGAAGGGGGTATCCTCATCGTATCTCTTGAACCCTAATCACTTGCCCCCCCTCTCTCTCTCTAGTTCATGAGATCCCTAGGTTGTTTCCACCAACCTTTGTAAAAACTTGTTTTTGCTGCAAGGAATCGGAGGCCGTAACCTCCGTAAGCCCTGGTGGCTTCGATTTGTTGATTGTGTCCCCGTTTTGCTTTTGCTTCCTCTTTTTCCCGAGATGATTTCTCTTTGTAGGGAGTAGCTCTTGCAAATCCGTTTGAACCCAGTTTTTCGTAATCGTGAGGAGCATCTTTGCACTGAAGGAATTCTTCTCAAACCTCACGAGTGCGTAGATCGGGCAATTTCTTTGCGGTGCTCTTCGTTCTTGAGCTTTTCCCCAAATATCTTCCCCTCCCTTTGTTCTAAGCCAAATTGAGCGATGATTTCTTCAGGATAGCTCCCCAACTGCACCAGCATCATGCCTAAAAGTTTGGTTGCAGTTGGTGATCATTTGCTTGAGTTTTTGGAAGTTTTGGCGGAGTGGATTCGGTTTTCGCGGGGTGCAGAGTTTCTGCGTGGAAGCGTTGGACCACCCTCCGGACGACTTTGCCCTAAGCTCCGGACCATTGCAAGTGGTCTGGTGGTCTTGAATTTTCAAGTGTAAAGCAACAAAGGGGCATTGGACTACCCTCCGGACCACCCAGCTTGTGAGCACCGGACCATAGGCGAGTAGTCTGGTGGCTCTGCTGAGGGTGTCACTCACGTGTCGGACCAGGCTCATTAGTCTGATGGTGAGCGTCGGACTAGGTGTCCGGAGCAGGGGAGTTTGCTGTGTTGTTTTGCGCAGAGGCTGGTGTGAGCACTGGACTACTTCCCATAGTCCGACGGTAAGCGTCGGACTAGTTGTCTGGAGCTTCGGCACTCCCTGCAAGTTTTCTGTGTTGGGCGTCGGACTTCCAAAGGTGACCGTCGGACTAGTCCGGAGGTCCCTTGGTGAGCACTGGACCAAAGGCTCCAGACCACTTCCATTGGTCCGGAGGTCTTGACTGAAGTAGTCCGGAGCCCCTGTTGGTTGCTGTTTTCCTCCGTCTTTGTTGCGATTTGTTTCTCCGGGTTCGTGGCTAGCTCCGTTGTGTTCCCAGGACATCTCCTAGAACATCCACTCACTTGTGGGTCGTGAGCCTAGTTCATGCTTTGGGTCATGCTTGGGACAAGGGTCAAGATCTTCCGAAAGGAATTTTTATTTGGCTCCCATTCACCCCCCTTTGGTCGCCGTTTCCGGTCCTTCAAAGAGAAGTAGTGTTACTCTCACTAGTCCACAAGAAGGTCTCTTATCTTCATCAAGCTTCTCTTAGCTCAAACTTCTCCCCACAAGGCAAACTAGAAATCCACTCCACATACACATACCCCTTTCTAGTCTTGCTCTTGTGTCCCTCTTTCTCTCTAGAAGATGAAGAACCTATTGACATCCGCATTCAAGAAGATGAAGCAAGCTATGAGTGGGAGCTCATCGCGATGCTCCCACCAATCCGAGGATACTTCCCAAAGAAGAACAAGGGGAGGTTCAGCCCGATACACATAGGAGAACCTCCAAACCGAAGAACGCTCTCAGGAGGAGGAAGTACCAACAGAGGTACCGCATGTCGGGGCATTATTGGTACCCCCGATGACAACCTATGATCAGCAAAGCAGACTCTGGTTCAACCAACTAGAGTATCAGAGGTACCTTTCTCTTCGGGATCGATCTTTTGAGCACACATAGATTTTGGATCCAAGACTTCTCTCGAACGCCGGTATGACCACCGAATTCGAAACTATCTTTACCTCTATTGGTTGGTCTAGCTTTGGCAAATAGAAGAGTTTGGAATTAAGTTGCTCACCGCAGAATTTCTAAGCTCTCTCCAAATCTCTAATGTTGGAATTTCCTTTCACATGTTTAATCAAAACCATAGTCTATCATGGAATCATCTAAGTGTTGCTCTGGGCTTTGATAATTCATGCTTGATTGATTTAGACTCTGCCATGCGTAGTTTCAACAAAAGGAAATTTTGGTTCTCCATTTCTGCTCTAAAAGATTGCTCAAATCCTACACCTGAAGAAATCCACAATCCAACCCTTCGTTTGATACATCTTTGGATGAAAATGACTTTGTTTCCTGGAAGTAATGCTAATTTGATAAGTGACATGGAATTAAAACTACTTTATGCCATGGTCAATAAAATGTGAATCTCTCCTGTGAAATATTTAGTGGAATTTTGGCAAAGTTCAATAGAGAGTAATGAATCCATTCAATTCACATCTTTAATTACTCGTCTTGCCGAATCCATGAGCTTGCTAAATGGCACAAACCCCTTTGTTTACATCTCTGCTCCATTAGCTATGATTTCAGAACAATATCTTGCTCATGTTCAAATGCTAAAAAGAGATGCCAACAGTAATCTTAAAATGATTTACAATGGTCACACAATTGAGGTGCCTCTTCCAAATAGGCAACTTCAGTTGTATAGGACCCGTAAGCTAACCCTTGATTCAGATCAAGGAATGGGACAAAGAGGTTTTGCAGGATCAGACAGGAGAGCTCAGGAGGGGCTACACTTTGTTCATCTTGAGCAAGGTAGTCCTTCTCAAGGAGCTATTGGTGAGGAGGAAGACGATGCATCTTCCGATCCCATGCACACTTCAAGTGGCATGCCTCCTCAACCATCACAGCCGCAACGAGCACGAGCATCCTTCTCGTCCACACGAGACAGGGAGCATCGTGAACTACGGCAAGAATTCGATCATCTCACCAACACCGTTGGTGAGTTGCGTGTTGAGCATGATGAGACAACACGCATTGTTCAGCAAACGACCGAGAACATTCAAGCAGTGCATGAAGAACAACATCGGCGTTGGGACTTTTGGCGGCAACAACATCCACATCCGCCGCATTATTGAGCAAAAGACAAGCTTGGGGGAGGTTCCCTCCCCCACTAAGGTAAGTTTTTAATTTCAGCAATTATATTTATGCATTTCCTTGCTTATCTTTTGTCTTCGCATCTAAAAAAAATCTGCATATGATAAAATAAAATAAAATGACTTTCTCTACTCTCACTTATTCTATGAAAATTAATATCTCCTATGGAAATGATGAATAGTTGTTCTGCTAAGTGTTTCTCTAGAACCTAGTTTACAACTTGGCACTTCTTTAAGTATGGATTACTTGGCTTAAAAGAAACCATCATGAACCTCAAACTTTTGTGGGTTGCAAATGTCGTAACTAAGTCTAAGTTGTTGTGAGACATGATATGACAAGATAAGAGCTGCTATAATATTGTTCTAAGCAAGAATGACTATCGGAGTTTTATTTATTAAAATGATAAAACACTTTGTTGTTCCTCAATGGTGAAAATTCCTACCAAAGTCATACATGCTCTTTCATGATATAAGCTTTCTACATAAGCTGCTTGCTTTGTGTTGAGTTTGGTCGAGTTTTGTGACCCTTGTTGAGAGATTTATCATGCTCCCAAGATCAAGATCACGTACACGCCACATATACATGCTACTTCTACACTGGAAGTACGCAGAAACATGCCTTACATTTCCACATAGTTCATACTTCATTCTCTAAGTAGAAAATCTCTCTCTAGTTTGTGCTAGTAAATGAGACATAGACTATGCAAAATTATGAAAAATCCAAGGGAATTCTAAAGTCCTAGTCTTTATGAGCATTTTCAACGCTCTCTTAAAAAATGAAAAATGATGAAATGAATGAGCATCTTCAAAGCTCATAGAAAAATAAAACAGATAGCTATGTCTCAAAATAATTTTAGGAAAGAGAGATTATCCACATATAGGAGTATTGATCATTTGCTATGTTTCCACACACTTGCACATCTTGATCTAAGAGTATGACACTTCTCTCCTCGGGTCCGGAATTTGACTTTACAATATATGCAAGGTAAGTTTGCTACATCTTTGATCCACATAAGCTTTAGAGATAGGAAGAAAGAAGACAAACTTTGATATATGCCTTGGTGAGGAATCATACACCTTATGAGCGACTCGAGAGTACCATTTGAGAAACACTAAGTTTTCTTTTACAAAGCCTTGCAAAACATCCGATATAAAACTTGTGAAAGAATGAGAAAAATAGTGCTCAAGTCAAGTTGTTCTATCTCTCAACCTCTCAAGACAAAGGATAAAGCTATAAGCCCCATGAAGGACTAAGGTAATATGGGTGAGTCTTTATTGCTAATTTTTCCATTCAAAAGAGAAGTATGATTGTTGTAAACTTAGTACTCTTGAAATATGAAGCACAGTAGCAACTCCTAATCCATCGAGCTAAGTTTGATTGTTTGCTCGGGATGAGCAAAGGTTAAGCTTGGGGGATCTTGTTGGCACAAATTATGACCATCTTTTACATACTTAAAATATTGCCACCAACCTCAGGATCAAGGATAAACAAACACATCATGAGCATAATTTATCAAATAACTAGTTCCACATGTCCATGAGTGTTTGAGTGCAGGAATGAACAAATGGAGCAAAGGGGAGCCAGTTGGGCCCACATAGGGGGTCGACTGACCACCCTATGGGCCCACCATGCTCTCCCCTCTCGACCATGATCCAAGAGAGGCACTCTAGAGTGGAATCCATCCATTGGATCACTCTGTGTTTCCTCTCAACGGCTCACAAGCAAAGTACATGGATCCATGGGCCCAGACCAAGGAGATAAACGTGACAACCAACTCAGAACCAGCAATTAGCATCAATGACAAGTGGGGCCAACCTCAGGACAGCAAAGGTGGGCCAGAACCCCCAAGGGGGGGGGGGGTTCGACCGAACCACCAATAGGCCCAAATGGCCCCCACTCAGTCCCTGACCAGTGGGACTTCATCCACGGAGGCAAGGGAGGGCCCACTGGCCATAGGGGGGTTCGGCCGAACCACCCCTAGGTCGGTTGGGTCCCCCCCAACCGTCATACCTTGGTCGGTTTCTAAGTCGATTGGATCCAAGGGTGGAGAATGGAAGGCCCTGGATCGCTGACGTGGCGCCGAAGTAGCCCCTACTCCACCTCCTACTATAAATAGAGGGTCACACCCCCCTCTCTAATCATGAAGAAGAAGCCTACAAGCTCTATTCCTTAGATTGTTCTAGGAGTTAGTCTAGAGTGGGAGTTAGAGTTGAGTCGAGCTGTGCTCGGGATTTCCGGAGTCGTCTTCTGGAGAGTCTGGTATAGCTCTTGTATCTTTCCTTCTTTGTAAGACTTTATCTTATTCACACTACAAGACTCGTCCAAAATTGCCACACTACCCTCCGTGCAACGCCTGAAAATCTGTGGTAAAATGGGGACGTTCTATAACATTGGTCCAAACAGTGGCAATATGTTATCCCTATAGCAACCCTTTTTTATAACCGTGGCCATAGGTTTGCACGTTTTCCATGATGACATTTCATGGCATTAATGTTGATTAGCGTTGCAACTATTAGGTGCTCTTGCAACATAAAGTACATAGTTGCTATTCATTCATTGTATTGCCACAGTCTTGGTGGGTTGTAAGGTTGCTCACGACCATTGCAATTAAGGTGTTGGTTATTGTAACTGAATAATACAACTGTGGCAATATAAACCTAGAATTGACACACATTTGATACGTTGTAAGAAGTTCTCATGACCATTGCAATTAGAGTGTTGGTTATTGCAACTGATTAATAAAACTGATGCAATATAAAGCTAGAATTGCCACACATTTGGTATGTTGCCATAGGTAGTTGTTAATTGCAACATGAGTGTTATAGGCGAGGCAAAAGTGTGTACTATTGCCACAGATGTGTTTCGCTGCAAATAAATCTCGGTTGTCGTTGTGATAATTGGGTAAATAGAAAACTTTAAGAAAAAATACATGTGAAGAGAAGAGGAGTTGAACCTATGCCCCTAGGGTTGTCCAGGGCATGGACAAACCACTAGGCTACTTATATGTTAATGCATGGTCTAATTTTTTAAGACATTTATGGGTCTAAGTTTGATCAAACAGAGTTAAATTAAAATAAATCACGAATTTCAAAAACAAAGAATAAATATGCAGCCACATGTAATTTTTTTAAGACATTTGTGTATTCAAGTCTCGTTAAATATGGTTAAATTTAAATAAATAACGAATTTCAAAAAAATAATAAATATGCAATAGCAAGGTTTGAACCCAACACATCTCTAGTAGCAACCCAAACTAGATTACCACTGCACTACTCACTTATTCCTAACAAAATCATTTGTGAAAATCATATGAAACTATATGAGAGACTTGCCCTAACACTTTCTCAAATGCAAAAATGACCAATATAAGAAATGTAGATCTTGATGAGCTGACCAAACTTGGTATTCATGACTTTTCTAGTTAAGACCATTTAGGGTTTTGAAAACTGATTTGAAGGTGTCAAAATTTAAAAATTCAAAATTTGAATTGTCCAAACGTTGTCAAATGAAAAGTTGACCAAAACAACTAATGTAGATCTTGATGAGCTTAAAAAACTGGGTATTCATGACTTTTCTATTTGAAGTCATTTAGAGTTTCAAATACTGGTGTCAAGGTATCATTCTTCTTAAATTCAAATTTGACTTGGTCAAACTTTGTAAAATGAGACACTAAATGACCTCATCTGAAAAACTTTTGAATACAAAGGTGTTAGAACCTATCAATATCTACATTTGTCATATAGATCATTTTTTTATTTGAGAAAGTGTTAATAAACATTAGTCATAAAATTATGAATCTCACTAAGACATTTATCAAGATTAAATTAAAATAATTTTTTAAGACACTTGTGAGTCCAAGTCTTTTCAAATACTGTTAAATTTTAAAACATCTCTTAGATAATTAGATCCAAATAATCTTATAAGAACTAGCTGTAATAGTGCATATATAGCTAGTTTTTTCGCTGGTATGAGTTGCCCACTTGTTGTGCTGTTGACCAGCAGCCCACAGTCTACAATGACAAGCACAAAAGCCAGCCCACGTTGTGATCAGAAGCAAGCTGCAAACTGTAAGCTGTAGTGGCAAATAGCACCACCTCGTGTGCCCAAGGAGTGGATAGAAAGGTGCCCCTTATAAAATAGCAAATGAGCTGCCAACGACCCTTCATATCTATCTACTAAGTACTCCTTGTAAAAAAAACTAGTAACTTGAACACGTTATTGTGGCCAAATAACTGAGCACAACTGCCGAAGAAAATGGTAAGATGAGGGAGTGAACATGAAGACAATTTTATATTTTATTAATATTAATGGCCAACATGAAAGTTGTATAAATCGATGAGTTTTGCAATTTTGATCTCGATGAATTTTCCATTTGAAATAATTTACAAGTCTAAAATTCACAAATTCAAAGTTTAAATTATTCAAACAAATTTTACGGGAGAAAAAGATAAAATAAAATATGTAGATATTTTTTTGACAACTACATACTTCCTTCCTCCTAATATATAAGCCGTAACCACTTTTTTAACATTTGAATTGTCCAAACTTTGTCAAATGAAGAGTTGACCAAAACAAAAAATGTAGATCTTGATGAGTTTAACAAACTTGGTATTCACGACTTTTCTATTTGAAGCGATTTAGAGTTTTGAAAACTAATTTCAAGTTACTATTTTTTGAAATTCAAAATTTAAATTATTTTAAAATTATTCACTACACTATTCACTTATTCCTAACAAAATCAATCATTTGAGAAAGTGTTAATAAACATTAGTCACAGAATCATGAATCTCAGAGTTATGAAACTATATGAGAGACTTTCCCTAAAACTTTCTCAAATAAAAAATGACCAATATAACAAATATAGATCTTGATGAGATGACAAAATTTGGTATTCATGACTTTTCTATTTAAGACCATTTAGTATTTCGAAAACTGGTTTGAAGGTGTCATGTCAAATGAAAAGTTGACCAAAACAACTAATGTAGATCTTGATGAGCTTAACAAACTTGGTATTCATAACTTTTCTATTTGAAGTCATTTAGAGTTTCAAATACTGGTGTCAAGGTATCATTCTTCTTAAATTCAAATTTGACTTGGTCAAACTTTGTAAAATGAGACACTAAATGACATCATCTGAAAAACTTTTGAATACAAAGGTGTTAGAACCTATCAATATCTACATTTGTCATATAGATCATTTTTCTATTTGAGAAAATGTTAATAAACATTAGTCATAAAATTATGAATCTCACTAAGAGTTTATGAAACTCTATGAGAGACTTGTCAATTTAGAACTAAATTTTTCTAACACTTTCTCAAATGAAAAAAATAACGAATATAACAAATGTAGATATTGATGAGCTGACCAAAGTTGGTATTCATGACGTTTCTATTTAAGACCATTTAGGGTTTGGAAAACTGATTTCAAGTTATCATTTTTTTAAATTCAAAATTTAAACTATTTTAAAATTAGTCACATTAATAAATTAACCAACTCAAATGATAGGTATTGATTTAATAAAAATACATGAAAAAAAACCCATCACATTTGGAGTTAGTATAAGAGAGAAAAACTAGTTACAAGTTTCAACTATAGATTAAAAAAACAAATCACAGTTGTTCACGATGAACAAATGTGATTTTGTTTTTTAATTTGTAGTTGAAACTTGTAACTAGTTTTTCTCTTTTATAGTAACTTCAAATGTGATGAGTTTTTTTCCTGTATTTTTCTAGAATCAATACCTATCATCTTGTCAAGATTTGAAACATTTTTTTTAAATCTAAGATTTGACTTGGTCAAATGAGCCACTACAAATTTTTTTTGAATACCAAGTTTCGGGGCAACCACGCGCGCTGGGGAGGGGCTTTCGCGCGGGGACAAATGTTTTCGCGAGCGTCGGACCCACATGCAGAGAGGGCTGGGAGAGAAAGAAGCGGGGCGCCGGAGAGGCCGATATCGCAAAAATAAAGGGCCCTCTTGTTCCTTCCTCCTTTCTTCCCCCGCAGACGCCTTCCTTTCTCCCTCCCTCACTCTCCATGAACCCTAGGTAGACACGACGCCGCCGCCAAAGTTCCCGTCGGAGCAAGCCCCCAGGCCGGAGACGGGTCAGATCCACGCACTGCAAGGCCGAATCCGTGGGCTGCCTACCTGGATGGGTGCACAGGAAGCTGTTGCGGCGCGACCCAGTGGTGGCCGGCTCGGTGAGCCCGCCCTGGATCCGGCGCTTACTGGGCTGGCACACGCAGATGCGGTCAGGCGCGGCAGGCGGAGGGTCTCCCCACCAAGGGCCTCCTGGCCAGCGACGAGGTCGTGCGACCATGGGATCTGCCGCCGGATCCAGGCCGCCGGCAGGACGAGTGATGGAACGTAGACGAATGCCTTGACAGGTGCCCGCATCGTGCATATGTGGTGGCTGGCCAATTGCACCTCCACGCGCCCTGTGAACCATGGTAAGCAATCGTTACTCTTTAATCTCTGTCTATTTTGAAAAAAAATCTATGGACTTTGTAATTCATGTTCATGTAATTCATTTGCCTGTGAATACAAAGTTGTAATTCATGTGCGATGCCTCGGACTCAAGAGATTTAGGCAACTTCAGACTGAAATACAGTTTCGATCTTTTGGTAGTAATTTCGTATTGAAGCAGAGGAATTATGCCTACATTGTGGTTTTTCATTTTCTTATATAAGTAGTGTGTTTTCATCATGGCAACTTCAGACTGAAATAACCTACATCGTGGTTTTTCATTTTCTTATATAAGTAGCGTGTTTTCATCATGGGAACTTCAGACTGAAATACAGTTTTATTTTTATTGGTAGTAATATTGTATGTCAGCCGTGGAATTATACCTACATCATGATATTTAAGACAATGGTGGACGAGATCGGGAGCACGTGGAAGATGTGAGTGTCCTGATTTTTTCCATGTACCATTTGATTGTTACATATATTTTATCTTCCATAGTTCCTGTTCGACACTTCTACCTAGACATCAGATTACTAAAGAAGTAATATATCCTGTGAACGGCTTTAGCATTTGCCTGAATTTTCAGCATGTCATTTCACTTGAATAACAGAACCAGTTTGATGCGAGAATAGATGGGGCTCATTACCTTTTTTGAAGTCTAATTTACCACTTTGTCAGATCAATTTATCAATACTTTGAATGCTCTCAACTTGAGCATTATTGGTGCAGTACAATTGTAAAAAATATTCTCGGTGCTGCATAGGTCTCGCCGGATCCGGTGATTGGAGGTAGTGGCCTGGGCGCCGGCTCAGGTTTAATTTCTGTCAACATACTCATCCTGTTCTCCAATCTTGGCTTATGTCTTCCCAAATTCTAAGTCTTTTTCCTTACCAAATTGAGTCGATTGTGAATTTTTTTCTTGTGAATGTCTGTAAGTTCCTGACATGTTAGTGCTAATATGTTTTTCTTGATGATTGACATGTTACGGTGAACTTTACTGAAATAATGCCATTTGATTAATATGTCTCTGTCAGGTGTCACTCTAGATTGTTCTTCCAAAAAAAAAAGATGTCACTCTTGATTATGTAATAGTGATCATGCAGTAGAATATAAAGTAGTCACGATGCAGTAGCATCACTTAGCTTGATTAAGTTGGCTGGCAACATGGAATCTGAATGTGCATGACAAATAGTCATTTTACTTAATTTGCAGCATATTGATGGTGTTATAATAATTGTTCAAATTATTATAATATTCAGTGACGTTTTATTTTTTAGGATGCAGATCAACTCCTGGAGAAAAGGGTTAGATCTCTATTCTCTCAAGTGTATTATAATTATTTGACATGCTAGATTGAAGTACCTCTAGGATTGATTTTTATGTTATTCCCAGGTGTACAGTGATGCTGAAGCTACAACAATGAATTTTCTGATTTTGCATAGATGGACACTAAGGTGCGAAATAAATCCACACTTTTTTTCTTGCATAGTCACCTTCATCTAGTTATTGTTGGAATTCAATCGTGTGAGTAAAATACCTGATGCTTATGTGCACCTGTGAGTACATTTGTGCAGGACAATAGTTGGGGTCATGACATGATGAGCTGGAGCATTTCTGAATCGACAAGAAGTTGTGTGCTACCACGCCTAGGAAGACCAAAATTCTAGTAGAGAGCTGATAGAAAATGTAGTGCTTCAAGTTTAAGATGTCATGAAGTAGCGTAGTATATTTAAACTTTGTTTGTTATCTTCCAAAGTCTTTTAGGAGACCATTTATCTTTGTGATACTACATACTATTACATAGGTTGTGTATTTAATGAATAGTTGTCTATTCTCATCAAGTGGCTCTAATCTCAGGTTTTGTTCATTTTAATTATTGTTTTTTGAATTATTAAATAGCGTTGTAATATTACCTAGTGGTACCAAACAAATGATGTTGTAAAATTGAACATTTGCAACCAAATTTAGTGTGCTAAAATATACTATAGCAATGCACACTCGTAGTAATAGCATATGTCCATGTGGCCACCAATTTTTGGTGTTGCGATATAAACTGAATTGTCACGGTGTTTTTGTGTAGCAATAGCGAAGACAAATATTGCAACCAAATCTAGGGCGTGGCAAATCAACATGTTGCTACAATTTTTTTAGTGTTGTGAACAACATGACTTGCCATATCAGTTCTACGTAGTAATAGCAAAGTCACGTATAGCAACCAAATCTAGGGTGTGACAATACATTGTCTTGCGACCCTCATCATCGTTGCGACTGTACCATTTGCCACGACATGATCACGTTGACATTGCTTGTTCTAGCAACGTCTCAAGCGTTGTATGCTGCTGTTACCACACATGAAAACGTAGCAACAACAAAGGTTGCAACACCCCAAGTGTTGCGATTCAACGTCTGAATTTGCAACACTACACAGAAAAACGTTGCGGCAGCCTCTTGCCACAGTTTGTCTTGCGACGCCTCGCAATGTTTTTCTACAGTTGTCATTCCGGTTATAGTAACGTTTTTGGGTCTTTTACCACAGTTTTGGCGCGTTGAAATTTTGGGCGAATCTTGTAGTGTCAATATATATATCTTTCTCTTTACTTTACTTAGTATTTACTTTGAGCATTTCTATACTAGATATAGTCTTGCTATATGCTTTTGCTCTTTAATAGCCTTCACACCCATAGTCTGTGATCCTTGTGACCTTTCCCGTATGCGATTATTGTCTGTCATAGGGTGTTTTGATTATAGATCGTAGTAAAAGTAGTAAGTTGTGTGTAAGCGTGGTGCTTATACATCATCTTATCCTTGGTTATCGCTTGCTGCACGGATTGTTTGTGGTAGCTAGCAAGAGGTGACAACCTTGTCTAGTCTTTGTATTCCACCACGTGTTCTTAGGCTAGTTCTTAAAAGGTAAGACCCCCGTAAGAAGAGGGCACGGTCTGGTAGGAGTTTTGTCCTCCTACTGATCTATCCCCTCTCCTAGCATACTTATATTGAGGAGGCAAACTATAGTGTTTAGACTAGTTAATTAGCTAAGTATATTGAAGTAAAGAGAAGTACATAGGAGTCCCTTTACTCTTCTCGTTGTCCGCCCACCTAGCTAGTCTCTGAGGTCGGTCCGTTCTAAGTATCATTTATCGTAGCTTCTTCATTCATCAATCCCTTCCTATCACATTTATCGTTTACCCCTCTATACTAGTTGGTACTAAGTTGAGGTACTCTCTAGGATCTCTCTCTAATTATCATTTCTAGCCAGCTTTCCCTTGGGATAATATAAATTACGATACCTCGGAATACTCCTTGGTGAAGTGCTACAACGGCATAATCTGTGCGCTTGCGGATTTATCCAATAGTCATAAGAAATACCAACAAAGATGAAGGATGATGAGAATGTGCCGGAGATGTTTCATAGGCTACAAGTGCTAGTCAATGATCTCACGACCCTTAGAGAGAAGGTTGAGGACAAGCATTTCTCTCACAAATTCTTGAGAAGTCTCCCATCTCGGTTTGACTCTTGTGACCTTGATAGTAAGAGGTGGATTGGACACCGTGACTCTTAATCAAGTCTTGGGAGATGTGATGACACAAGATGCTTACCGGGACAACAAAGAAGAAGATGTCAAGAAAGATGAGAAGAAGAGTATAGCTTTCTAAGCTAGTTCATCACACAAGAGCAAGGGCAAAACCAAACTTGAAGAATCAAGTGAGGATGAAGACCAAAGTGCTAGTGAAGTGGATGAAGAAGAAATGGCTCTCTTTGTGAGAAAGTTTTGGAAGATTCATAAAGAAGAAGAGCTATCATGCAAGAAGAAAGAGAACATCTTCCAAGAACTTTGATGAGCCTAGAAAGTGCTTCAAGTGTGGAAGCTTTGATCATCTCATTGCCCATTGTCCGTACAATAGTGACAAGGATGATGATGATCACAAGAAGAGAGACAAGAAAGAGAAGAAGCCCACCTTTGACAAGAAGAAGAAGAAGGGGTATTCTCACATAGTGACATGGGATAGTGATTCTTCTTGTGGTGAAGATGAAGATAATAAAAAGAAGACATCTACTAAGAAGAAGGCATTTGCTAGCATCGCTATGAAGGACAAGATCTCTCTATTTGACACTCCATCATCATGCTTCATGGCTAAGTCCACTAAGGTACTTTCTCATGATGAGAGTGAGAGTGAGAGTGATAGTGATAGTGAGGAGCCCTCAAGGGAGGAACTCATGGACATGCTTGAACAAGCTAAGGATTACATTGAAAAGAAGAGGAAGGAATGCAAGGAATTGCGCAATACCAATGTGGCTCTTGAGCCAAACCTTGATGAGGCCGTAGCATCTCATGAGAGGCTAATGAAAGCCCATAAGAAGCTAGTGAAGTCTCACACTAAGCTTGAAAGAGCTCATTCCTCTCTCTTAGATCAAAGTAAGAAAGAGATTGTTTAAACATGTGACATGGAAGTTACTTGTGATATTCTTGATGAATTTTTTTATGCTCCTATCATTGTTGCTCCCACTAACCCCTCTTGTAGCACTACTACTTCCATTTCATCTAGTAGTGAAGGTATCACTAGTGATGCCTCACCAATGGTGGAAAATGAAACCCTCTAGAAGGAGGTTATAAAGCTCAATCACTCCTTAACTAAGGATTATGGAGGTGAGGACCGCTTGCTTATGTGCTTGGGTAGCCAAAGAGAATCTCTCTACAAAGAGGGATTGGACTATACCCCCAAGAAAGGCAAGGCCGCTTTTGCTCCTCACAAGACTCGTTTTGTGAAGAACACTAGTAGCTATTGCAAGATTTGCAAGCAAGTTGGTCACAATGAGCAAGCATGCAATAACAAGAAGGCCAAGCAAGACATATCCTCTATTGGAGTTGATTCATTCTATGTTCTTTCCAAGGGTACTAATGGTGTTCATGCCAAGTTTATTGGTGCACCATTGATGGCTTCCAAGAAGTCCATTTGGGTACCAAAATCCTTGGTAGCTAACCTTGGAGGACCCAAGCAAGTTTGGGTACCTAAAAATAATTAATCTCTCTTGTAGGTCAATTACAAAGCCAGAGGGAGGCATTGAGTGCTTGATAGTGGGTGCACTCAACACATTACTGGTGATGGAAGGATGTTCAACTCAATCAACCAAGATAGTGATCATGGATTTGATAGTATCACATTTGGTGACAATGGCAAAGACAAGGTGAAAGGTCTTGGAAAGATTGCTATCTCCAATGATCTAAGCATTAGCAATGTGCTTCTAGTTGAAAGGCTTGAGTTCAATTTATTGTCGGTTGCCCAATTGTGTGATCTCAGTTTCAAGTGTATATTTGAAGTGGAGGATGTGGAAATCATAAGTGTGGATGGTTCTAATATGATCTTCAAGGGATTTAGATATGAGAATCTCTATCTTGTGGATTTCAACGCTAGTGAGACTCAACTCTTAACATGTCTCATCACCAAATTTAGCATGGGTTGGCTATGGCATAGAAGGCTTGGACATGTTGGCATGAATCAATTAAACAAGTTAGTCAAGCATGATCTTGTGAGAGGCTTGAAGGATGTCACATTTGAGAAGGACACGCTATGTAGCTCATGTCAAGCCGGAAAGCAAGTTGGCAACACTCATACAAAGAAGAACATCATGAGTACAAGCATAGCTTTTGAGTTATTGCACATGGATCTCTTTGGGCCAACTACATATGCAAGCATTGGTGGAAATAAATATGGATTTGTGATAGTTGATGACTTCACAAGATATACATGGGTATTCTTCTTGAGTGACAAGAGTGACACATTTGATATCTTCAAGTCATTTGTCAAGAGGTGCCAAAATGAGTTTGAAACAACTATCAAGAGAGTTAGAAGTGACAATGGGAGTGAGTTCAAGAACACAAGAGTTGATGAACTTTGTGATGACTTTGGAATCAACCATCAATTCTCTCCAAAGTACACTCCACAATCCAATGGGATAGTTGAAAGGACGAATAGAACTTTGATTGACATGGCAAGATCAATGTTGAGTGAATACAATGTGAGTCATTCATTTTGGGCCGAAGCTATCAACACGGCTTGCTACTCTAGCAACCGTCTCTATTGTCATGGAATGCTTGAGAAGACTCCATATGAGCTATTGAATGGAAGAAAGCCAAACATTGCTTACTTTCGGGTATTCAAGTGCAAATGCTATATATTGAAGAAAGGCACAAGATTAAGCAAGTTTGAAAAGAAATGTGATCAAGATTTTCTACTTGGTTACTCTACATCTAGCAAGGCTTATAGAGTGTGGAACTTGTCTACTGGAATTCTTGAGGAAGTGCATGATGTGGAATTTGGTGAAACACAAGGCTCTCAAGATGAACAAGAAAACTTGGATGATGTGAGAGGTGACAAGTTGGTCAATGCAATGAAAGATATGGATATTGGTGACATTAGACCAAGACAAGTGCAAGATGAAGATAAAGATCAAGTGACCATTCCCATACAAGAAGCTAGTGGCTCTCCAACACAAGATCAAGCAAGTGCTAGTAAAGCTCAAGTTCAAGATCAACAAGAGACTAGTCCATCATCATTTCAACCAAATGCTCAAAATTCCCAC
Source organism: Microstegium vimineum (assembly GCA_022036555.1). Taxonomy (NCBI): domain Eukaryota; kingdom Viridiplantae; phylum Streptophyta; class Magnoliopsida; order Poales; family Poaceae; genus Microstegium; species Microstegium vimineum. The sequence continues at coordinate 13,858,246 of CM039124.1, read as the reverse complement.
ATGAAAGTGCTCCAACCTACCAACATTGCAAGAGATCATCCTCTAGATCAAGTTATTGGAGGCATTCAAAGTGGTGTTCAAACAAGATCAAGATTGGCTTCATTTTGTGAGCATTATTCTTTTGTCTCATCATTTGAGCCAACCAAGATTGATGAAGCTTTGAAGGATGTGGATTGGATAAATGCTATGCATGAAGAGCTCAACAACTTCACAAGAAATCAAGTTTGGGAATTAGTGAATAGACCAAAGAATCATAATGTGATTAGAACCAAATGGGTATTCAAGAACAAACAAGATCAAGATGGAATAGTGGTGAGAAACAAAGCAAGACTAGTAGCTCAAGGGTACACTCAAGTAGAGGGTCTTGACTTTGGAGAAACATATGCTCTGGTTGCAAGATTAGATGCAATTAGAATACTACTTGCCTATGCTTGTGCTCACAACATCAAGTTATACCAAATGGATGTCAAGAGTGCATTCTTGACTGGGTATATCAATGAGGAGGTATATGTTGAGCAACCACCCGGATTTGAAGATACAAAGAAGCCCGACCATGTATTCAAGCTCAAGAAGGCTCTTTATGGATTGAAGCAAGCACCTAGAGCATGGTATGAGAGGTTGAGAAGCTTTCTCCTCTCTAAGGGATTCAAGATTGGTTTGGTTGACACCACTCTATTCACAAAGAAGATTGTAAGTGACTTGTTGGTCTTGCAAATCTATGTGGATGACATTATCTTTGGGTCTACAAATCAAGAGTTTTGTGAAGAGTTTGGTGAAATAATGGAAAATGAATTTGAGATGTCCATGATTGGTGAACTTAGTTACTTGGACTTCAAATCAAGCAAATGAAGAATGACACATTTGTGAGTCAAAGCAAGTACATCAAGGACATGATGAAGAAGTTTGGATTAGAAGAGGCTAAAGGCATTAGTACTCCCATGGGGACTAATGGACACTTGGATAATGATAGAAGTGGCATGATGGTGGATCAAACACTATATCGGTCAATGATTGGAAGCTTACTCTATGTGACCGCATCAAGACCGGATGTCATGTTTAGTGTATGCATGTGTGCAAGATTTCAAGCATCTCGTAGAGAGAGAGAGAGAGTCATGTGAAGGCCACACAAAGAATATTGAGATATTTGAAGCATACACAAGATGTTGGATTATGGTTTCCAAAGGGGTCAAGGTTTGAATTAGTTGGATATTCGGACTCCGATTATGCGGGATGCAAGGTTGATAGGAAGAGCACTAGTCACTACTACAAAAATGATTAACTGTGGCGGTTGAAATGGATTAACCCTGGAGGTTTTTCCAACCGCCACGGATCAATGGTCACGGTTAATCGGACCATTAACCGTGGCGGTTATGTAAGGCCAACTGCCATGGTTAATAGCATTAACCGTGGCGGTTGCTTATGTAAACCGCCAGTGTTAATTAGTATTAATCGTGGTGGTTTCTCATAGCAACCGCCATGGTTAATATTTTCCAAAAAAACAAAAAAAATGTTTTTTAATTTTAAAAATGATCTCAAAACATTTCTCAAATTCAAGCACAGATTATATAAGAGCACAAATTATATAACATGGATTAAACAAGCATATTACATGAATGTGTTGTCTTCTTCCAAGAGAACGGATATCACAAAGTTCATTATGCAAAATCATTTACAACAGTTCATTACAACAAGTTCATCTAATCAATGTCCGGCAACTTGTAGTCAGTCATGTCTAAACCACTAGTTTCCAATTGGCTAACGCACGGTACTGAGGTAATGCCGCTAGCGCGTTGCCCGTGTAGAAGAATTTCCCACTCATTTCAGCACATTCATCGGTGACAAACTTACAAATGTCGGCTATTGTGCGAGTGTTGGTCTTTTGATTGACGGTTCCTTTCTGCCACCATTTTGTACCTTTCTGGAGCTGCCGCCAGCTTTGGCTAAATTTCGGGCATCTCTTGAGGTACTCACAAGCATAGTATCCACACAAGAGTGAGCCTTTAGGTTGCTTGGCACACTGCATGTAAGATATACATATGTAAGAGTAAGTAGTAGTAGGGTTGTAGTAGTGCTAGTTAGTAGGATAGCAGTAGTACAAGTAGTATTACCGAGAATTCTTGCCTAAGCCTGAGTTTTGTGCCCCACTCCTCCTTCACCTCATCGGACCTACGGTCAACGCAGGTGGGGTCTTCCACGTGCATCCTGTAAGCGCTGAATGTTCATGCCACTAGTGTCAAACATCAGATACAATCATATACTTTGAGTGCTTATAAAAGAAAATATATGTAGTCACGTACTATCGCAGGCATCCTTCAAAATGCCTGTAGCCTTTCATGTGTGTGTCCCGCATGGAGTCCAATATGACCACCATTCCATCCTGAGGATAGATCATGAATACAATCCAATGCCTTGCGTCGCCCGTGCTACACCATTCAAACAGTATGGATCTAAGATCTTGAAATATGAAACATGGTGAAGACATGCATGCATGTATCATTTGGACTTACCCAAACTAGTGAGCGGCAAGGATACACCCTTCTCCCTCGAGCTGCTTCATGGCTTTGAGGATGTAGTGTCCCTTCTTGAACTTGATCTCGCCTTGCATGAAAGCTGTGGCGTTCACTCGCTCCATCCCAGTCAAGCTTGCCAACTTCGGATGCGTGTCCATTAGCCCGTGTCCAATGATGGCCCTCTCGGTAATATGCATAGGAGATAGGTAAATAACCTTATGCGACAAATCCTTTCTTACATATGATTGCATCCCGCAAGTAGTAGTGTCAACATTGCATACTCTTACTTAATTAGCTATAGAGATGCAGATGTGCAATAACTTACATGGAAAATAGGGTGACTTGAGCGACATCGAGGTCTTTGCGCCGCAACATTCTATGCATGTCGTGGAAGACAATTGACAAATAGGCGTCCTCATCCAAGAGGAAGTACTCCTTGGGTACTCTTTGAACAAACTCCGTCATGCCTAACCTCGAAGCATGCATATACCAGCGATGGAACCTTCTAATCTCCCATGGTTCCTCAACAAGATGCCCTAACGGCACCTTGAACTTGCCATTCTCAAAGTTAGCAGGGCAATCTGGACTCAGAGGCCAAAGGTCAGGCGGGCTTCGCTCCCTATTATTGAGACAAGAGAAGAGTGTGTTAGTATCATATATATGTGCACACATACTCTGCTTGCGATGCTTGGTTGCCATTTGTACCTTTGGAACACAGTTGTGTATTGGTTCTTTTCTGTGGCGTTCCACACCGACCATTCGACCTCTGTGAGATGGGCGAGTTTGTCCCCCTCTTCTTCTAGCTTCTTCGGTGGTGGTGGACACTCCACATTTTTCTGGCATTGAGGCGGTGTTTGGTGGCCCGTTTTTTCATCTCCATGTGGGTTGCTCATGTCCGGACGCGGGCTACGTGATGGGCTACCTGGGCTTTTGTGGCCACCAACATCGTCATCGTTGGCGTCGTCACCTAGGCCGCCACCTGGGGGATTTGGTGACCGTTTTGAGCTTTTTGGCGACGGTGGCTCCGGAGGGAAGTCAAGGCCGTCTTTGTTCCACAGCACATCAGTGCCCAATGCACTTTCTAGGGTCCTGCCTCCCTCTTCAGTGGTGAAATCTACTTCATCATCCTCATGGTTATTGTCCATCCACCCCACTGTGACCCTGGCATACACGGACGGGATGGGCTTGCCTAAGAACCTGTCTTCAGGGTTGGGCGGGTCTACCGAGCCCTTCTTCTTCCTTCCCGCTTTGCCAAACGGCACCAAGAGGTGGATGTATGTGGTCTTCACGACCTCATCGACCGGATACCTTTGGGGTGCTGAGGTGCTTTGACCCTGTGATGGCATCACGCCAGCCTGGCGAAACATCTGTGTCCTAAGCTCCACCATCTTGGGGTCGGTGCTCGTGAAAGCATCTTGTATGGACCCCATGATTATTTCCTTCATCGTGGCTTCCTTGCCGTCCTAGAATATACCTTCCTTTATCCTTGCCTCGTGTGGTATGAGGAGGCATCAGACTGCCACGACCCCACATTCTTCCAGCTCTGCCTCGACGAAACACCCTAGACGTTGCCATAGTGCTCGGGGTTTCCCATCGCCTCGGTGAGCTCGTCGTGGTCCCTGCGAGGTACGAACTCCCCGCGTTCCTTTGCCGCCTTGACTGCGAGCAAAGACTTCTCTGCCTCCTCGACCCTTGGCTCATTGTACTTGGTCATCCCCTCCTTCAGCTTCTTCGGCCGACGAGCATAGAAGTAGTCGCGTGATCTCTTGTCAACGCCTTGTAATGGATAACTCTGTCCGGACGCTTCTATATCCCTTTCTTCCTGGCACCAACTCGGCCTCTTACCGGCGTACCCGGTCATGCCTAGGTGGTGCGATAGCTCGTTCTTCTTTGCAAGCTCCGAGAACTTCTGGCTATTGGACTTTGCTTCGTCAGTGCTCATCTTCTCGAGATACTCATCCCAGACATGTTTCTTAATGAAGGTGTAATCCGCGAAGGGTTTCTTCTCGGTCTTCACATACTTCTTGTTCAGTGTAGCCCAGAGGGTGCGAAGGGATTTGCCTGCAATAAACAGCGCATGCCCCCTGCATCTTTCCTCATTGAATTGGTCTGGTGGGTACTGGAAATATTTCTTGATATCAGTCCATACTTTGTCCTTGAGTTCATTCGGCACCGTCTTCCAGTTGAAGTATGTGATCGGCACGTGCTCCCTGACTATACACGAGCATTGGTTGCTGAAGGTGCCAATGATTGACTGTGGTGCCAAATGCTCTCCCTGTGACCCTATTTGCTCGTTGACATGCACCTTCTTGGTTAACTGGTGCCTCCCATGTTGGTCCCTCTTCAAGTTGGACTTGTTGCCTTTGTTGGCACCTCCCGTTGCAGCTGAAGTGCTCGGGGTGGGACCCGATGCATGCCCCTCTTCTTCATCGTCGGGGAACTCCAAAGACATAGGCATCGTAGGTAACTGTCAAGATGAGTATATATGAGCATGCATTAGTTGTATACTTACACGTGGAGAATCAATGTTGTGTAAGCTAATTATATACTTACGCATTCCTCGTCATCTAAAAGGTATCGTCCTGGGGTGTTATTAGATGCTCTAGTTGAGGGCCCCATTTCTTCTGCTGGCTCTTCTTCTGGCTCATAGTCTGGATCAAGCTCTACCTCTAGGGCTACTTTCTTAGGGGCCCTCGGAGTAAATACCTCCTCATTCTCGACATCATACTCTTCGTCTGAGGCGGACTTGTGAGGAGACCCCTCTCTGTCTGAGGCGGACTTGTAAGGAGACCCCTCGCCGTCTGAGGCGTCGTCGTCTGAGCCCTTATAACTTGGGGCCGGGATTCGCTCGCGCCATTCTTTTCCTCTATGTTGGTCTGCCATTTCTCTACTACAAAGAAGATAGAGTAGTGGTGTATTCACATATGAGAATATGAAAACATGGATATTCATTTGGAATCATGAATTGTATTAATTTGGAGTAAAACATTACACTTTTACATGTACATTGGGTGTAGGATACAAAATGTGAAGAAAAGTACCAAATTGTCCAAAGAAAAATACATAATCATTAAAAAAGTATGAATTTGGCTCAGACCACCCCAATGTCATCACATAGCTTCCAAACTGGTTGCTTGCAAGACAAGCCATCCTAGTTTAGGAGCTTATTATGAGGAGGAAATTTGATCATTATCGTGCTGCCTCAACATATTTTTGAAGTTTAATCAGTGGAAATGCCTCAGATATGGGAATTCCCTTCTCAGATTACTTGTCATCAATATCATTAGTGGCTGCCTTTTGAAAAGGAAGCAAAATAAGGTGAGCAGTTTGTTCAATGTATGTCTACCATGCATGAGCACATCCTCTTTCACTCCCAAGGCCACATTAGGAGTGAAGGGTGGATTCGGCCCTTCCGAATGTGTCTCATGATGAGTTATGACGTAACATGACAAAGACAACCACAACTTCCACATAAAACCTTGGAAAAGGTAAATGCACAAAGGCAACCACCTCAATTGTTGGTTGTTATTATCATCATAGGCATTAGTTAACAATAGTGAACAACAGTAAACAACCAGCAAATAAACATCACTAGTAGAGGGTACGAGTAGTGAGCATCAGTAGTAGTAGTAGAGAGTAGTATGAGCAGTCGTAGAGACTATGAGTCAAAGTATAGAAGTAGTAGACTAGCTAGGAGTAGTAGTAGACTAATTGCTCTCAAAATAGCGGGTTTCTGCACAATGCAGCCTTCCAACCCTTATGGTAATCATTGATCCTTGACTAATGTGACAACTATTCTTACCTTCATAGCAAAATCTCATAGGCAGCAAAACTCAAATCGTCACAATCATGGAACCATGGGACACGTCCAACCCAACCATTAGCACATCATGACTATGCTTTTTCTTAGGTATGGACGTGAGGCACGGTTTGATGAGAGTCATGACAAACAATGTAGAACTCGGTTGTCACATTGTCTCACTACACCGCTTTGTATCATCGAGCAACAAAGTAATCAAAATGTCCAAGAAATAGCCATCATTATGTCCAAGAAAGAAATAGAGTAGTAGAGGGAAGTAGAGAGTAGAGAGTAGTAGCGGGTATTTATTTAGAATCAACATCATTGCAAAGTGTCTTAGGTCTCAGTTAATATAAATTTTTTCATCATTGCAATGTGCACATGTATTTATTAGAGGAAAGCAAAAAATTGTAGTAAACAATTATGGCGCGGCTGCCGCACCTAAAGGTGCTCCTCCTGCACCGATAAGTGCTTACAAATCAAAATAGCCATCATCATATACCTACTGCACATTGCTCAGTATGTAAAAATTGAAATAACCATCATCATTTCTAAGAAAGAAACAACATCACTGACCTAAGACACTTTGCTCAGTGTGTAATAATAAAAAATGCACCATCTTGTCACATAGGCATCAAAATAGGCAGTAGAGAGGAGAAAAAATGATTTCTATGAAGCAACAGTAGTATATATAGAAGTAGAAGTAGTAGAGGAGTAGTAGTAGTTGACCGAGAGCAACAACAAATGATGCTTACTGAAATGCTTACTGAAATGCTTACTGACATAAATAGCAAAAGTAGAGGCCTCATAAACAAGTCAATCATCATTTGATCAAGAACTTGGACCATCATATTCAAGATAATATATGAGTTGGACAATTTCATCACAGGCAAAAGAGAGGAGAGGAGAGGCAAAATAAATCCCAATAAAATAGGCAAAAGAGAGTAGAAGAGTGGAGGCAGCAGCAACATAGTAATAGTAGTAGCAGCACCAACATAGTACTAGTAATAGAAGTAGTAGAAGGTGCTCTCAACATAGTAGTAGTAGGAAAACACCATAGTAGTAGTAGTAGTATTAGTAGTAGGAGCAGCACAAACATAGTAGTAGAAGCAATAGTAGTAGGTGCTCTCAACATAGTAGTAGTAGGATAGCACCATAGTAGTAGTAGTAGTATTAGTAGTAGGAGGAGCAGCACCAACATAGTAGTAGAAGGGAGGAGAAGAGTAGTAGTACAAGTAGTAGGAGCAGTAGTCGTAGTAGAAGCAGTAGGAGCAGTAGTAGTAGAAGTAGTAGGAGCAGTAGGAGTGGTAGAAGGGAGGAGTAGTAGGAGCAGTAGTATTGGAAGTAGTAGGAGCAGTAGGAGTGGTAGAAGAGAGGAGAAGAGTAGTAGTAGAAGTAGTAGAAGAGAGGAGAGGAACGACATAGTAGTAGTAGCAGTAGGAGTAGTAGTATAAGTAGTAGAAGAGAGGAGATGAACAACATAGTAGTAGTACTAGAAGGGAGGAGAGGAGTAGTAGAAGTAGGTAGTAGTAGGAGCATATCATCATCAATGCATGAGTAAGCATTTCAGTTTAGCATTTGAGTTAAGCATTTCAGTTTAGCATTTCAGTAAGCATTTCAGTAAGCATTTCAGTAAAGCATTTCAGTAAGCATTTTAGTTTAGCATTCCAGTAAGCATTTCAGTTAAGCATTTCAGTAAGCATTTTAGTAAAGCATTTTAGTAAGCCTTTAAGTAAGCATTTCAGTTTAGCATTTCAGTAAAGCATTTCAGTAAGTATTTAATTAAGCATTTTAGTTTAACATTTTAGTTTAGCATTTTAGTAACATTTTAGTAAGCATTTCAGTTAAGCATTTCAGTAAGCATTTTAGTTAAGCATTTCAGTAAAGCATTTTAGTAAGCATTTTAGTAAGCATTTTAGTTAAGCATTTCAGTAAACATTTTAGTTAAGCATTTTAGTAAGCATTTCAGTTTAGCATTTTAGTAAGCGTTTTAGTAAGCATTTCAGTTAAGCATTTCATTAAGCATTTTAGTTAAGCATTTCAGTAAAGCATTTTAGTAAGAATTTTAGTAAGCATTTCAGTTAAGCATTTCAGTAAAGCATTTCATTAAGTATTTCAGTAAGCATTTCAGTTTAACATTTCAGTTTAGCATTTTAGTAAGCATTTTAGTAAGCATTTCAGTTTAACATTTCAGTAAGCATTTTAGTTAAGCATTTCAGTAAAGCATTTTAGTAAGCATTTTAGTAAGTATTTCAGTTAAGCATTTTAGTAAGCATTTCAGTTAAACATTTCAGTTTAGCATTTCAGTCAGCATTTCAGTTTAGGGTTTGGGTGTGCATAAACAGAGCATCATTACTGGCCAAAATAACTTAGGGTTTGGGTGTGCTGGGCTTCGGAAATGAAGGAAGGAGGGGGAAAAGGGAGTGAGCATACCTGCTGGGAGAATGGCGCCGGCGAAGACCGGCCGTGGATCAGGAAAGGGCGAGGATGAGGGGTGGCGCTCCAGCCGCGATTCAGGGTGGCGCTTCGGCCACGGATCTGGGTGGCGCTCGTGGAACAGGGCGGCGCTCCGGCTCGCGGAACAGGTGAAAGTGCAATCAAGCCCTAAGTGGGTTTTGGTGATATGACAACGCAATTAGAGAACTAATGAGACTTTACAAGTATGACAAGCAGGTTAAACTTAAGGAGGGTGATGAACAGGTTGGCAGACCCCTCCAATTACAAAAGTGCATGACAACAAGCTCAAAGGAGTTTAAATTCTTTTATACTTTGAAATTGAGTTAGGTATGCCGTACTATTAAGAGGGATTCCACACGCATGCCAACAAGTGAACCAAATGCAACATCTATCTATATACTTCACACCTCCACATACAAAGTGGGCAAATCAGCCAACTTATTGAAGATCATTCCTTTGCTATTCTGCCCAGGCCGGCAGTGCAGGGCTCTTTGGCCAGCAGTGCCGGGCAGGCCGGCAGTGCCGCCGCGACTTGTTCTGCCCGTTGGCAGTGAGGGGTACTTAAACACCTCCTCACTTCCCCCTAATGGCTAGTTCTGCTATTCCAATTCTCAGACTTCGCAAAAATAGAACAGAGAAGCTCTTTCTTTCTCTCCCTTCTCCCTTGGTTCTCATCCACTCTCCTCCATTGATTTCCAATCATTCTTTGAGAGATTGAGCCTCCAAACTTTGAGAAGAAGCTTCTCCCTCGGATTTTCACTCCAACAAGCATTTGGTTTGCGTGGTGGCCAGTGGTTTGAGTTCTTTACTCTTGGAGCTTTGCTCCTAGCCGGCTAGAGGTTGCCCTTGAGCTTGCCTCCTTCGTGTGTCAACCTACGGAAGTTTGTATCACCCAACTATTGCTAATACACTTCTCTCATCTTAAGAGTTCATTCCCTTGACTTGAGACCGAGGAAAGAGCTAGCCTTGTGTGGCAAGCTTGAGCCTTGTGTGGCGCACCTCAACAACGTGGACGTAGGCAAGCCTTGGTGGTGAGCTGAACCATGGGTCAAATCTTGTGTCCCCTTGTATTTATCTCTATATTTTGATATATCTTGTTTGCAAGGTGATTTCTAGGGTTTGGACCCGATCTACTTGGTGGTTGTGTTGCTACTACTTTCAGGTGGTGCTAGAGGTTCCCTTCACCTCTAGGAAGGTTTCTATTCAAGCACAATTTCCATTCAAGCTTTACATTTTGAATTGTGTTGAAATCTGTTCAGGTGACCAGCACTGCTGCTCTTAGCCCAGCAGTGCCAGCCACCCAGGCAGTGCCGGCCCTGAGCCCAGCAGTGCCGGCCTGTGACTGACAACAAGTGTCGAGTTGAATTTTAGACAGGCCTATTCACCCCTCCCTCTAGGCCAATCAGGTCCTTTCAAGTGGTATCGGAGCAAGGTTACCTCAAGAAGCACTTAACCGTGTGAGGTAATGGCCGAAGAGGGAAATGTCGTAATGGTTGATCCCAAGAAGGTGGATTTGCATGAGACCTCAAGCAGCGATGAGAGTGCCAACACCAACAAGTACCATACCACTGCTGGTATATCCGCTGGAGAGATAGCAAGAAGAAAAGAAGCTAGAAAATTGAGAAGAGAAGGGAAAAAGTTGCAAAAATAAGGAAAAGCAATCAATGAGGCCAAAAGCCTGAAGCTCGCCGAGAAGCTTCATAGAAGAGAAGTTAGAGCTCTCAAGAAGGAGCTCAAGGCCAAGGAGGAGGAGCTAAAGAAAAGCAAGGAGCAAGCCTCTCATGTGGAGGTTGATTCAAGTAGCTCCGACGGTGATGATGATGTATCATACCAAGCCTCCAAGATTGCAAAGAAGGATGAGAAGAAGAAGAAGGATGACGGTAGCAAGAAATACTCCGCCATATCCTTTGATTATTCATCTATCTCTAAACATGAGCATAAACCTCTATTTCATGTTCCCGCCAGCAAGTTGCCTCATTTCGATGGAACCAACTTTGCCAAGTGGAAACACTTGATGAAAGCTTATCTTGTAGGTCTTCACCCCAGTGCTTGGGAGATTGTTCACAAAGGATGTGAGCCTCCGGTTGATCCTACAAGCCCCACCACTACCGAGCTCTGTTGCATACAACTTAATGCACAAGCAACTAGTGTGTTGCTAAGTGCATTGGATGGTGATGAGTACAACAAGGTCATGGGCTTGGAGGTTGCCAAGGAGATATGGGACACCTTGCACCTTGCACATGAAGGTGTGAGCAAAGTGAGGTAGTCCAAGATTGATTTGTTGATGGCCAAGCTCAACCAGTTCATGATAAATGAAGGTGAAGGGCCACAAGAAATGTTTGATAGATTGATGACTATGGCTGGGAAGATGAGAGGACTTGGTGGTGAAGAGGTCAATGATCACAAGGTTGTCAAGATAATGCTTGAAGCCTACCTCTCAAGAAATGAGACCGTTGTGATATTGATTAGAGACAAGAAGAGATTTGAATACTTCACCCAGGTGATGTGCTTGGAAGGATTATCACCTTTGATCTACAAAGAGAAGAAGCCCAAGAGAGGAAGAAGCTTGGAGAGATACAAGCAAGGTTGGAGGGCATGAAGATCAAGGATGTGGCTCTCAAGGCAAACAAGAGCACAAGAAAATCAGCCCCTAGCTGTTCCAAAAAAAGCAAGCAAGCATCTTCAAGCAAGGCTCAAGAAACCAAGGCCATCAAGCATCAACCCGAAGCTCCAACATCAAGTGATGGTGAAAGTGAAGGTGAACAAGAGGAGAACATAGATGACATGGCTCTATTCATAAGAAGATTCAACAAGGGCCTAAATAAGAATGGGTACAAGCTCATGAAGAGGAAGTTCCCAATCAAGAAATCAAGAACTTGCTTTAGGTGTGGTAGCACCGAACACTTCATTGCCGATTGCCCAAATAAAGAGAAAGACAACAAATTTGGCAAAGGCAAGAGAGAAGACAAGGGTGACTACAAGAAAGGGAAGAAATATGTGGGTGAAGCTCACATTGGACATGGTTGGGATGAATCAACCGATAGTGAAGATGAAGAGATGGCCATCATTGCTATTCACAAGCCATCCACTTCAACAAGGCTCTTCAACAACATGTCCGATGATGATGAAAGCTTCCCTCACACTTGTCTTATGGCAAAGGGTGAGAAGGTAAAATCAAAACCCAAAACCATAACTCCTCCCCCCAAAGACATCTCTAGTAGTGATTCTAGTGATTACTCTAGTGATGAAGAGATAAATGTAATAACTAAGAAAATGGATCCTAAGACCAAACTATTCATTGCCAACATATTGGATGAATTAGAGGCAACAAAGGCCAAGCTAGCATCTAGAGAGAAAACTCTTATTAAACAAGAGGATCTTTACATTGCTAGTGAGGAAGCCCTTGAATTAGAAAGGAGTGAGGTGAGCTCTTTGACCAAAACTTTGGCCAAGGAAAGAGAAGCTCATGTTCTCACTAAGGAGTGTGGTGACCTCAAGCAAAAGTATTGTGGCTTAGTTGAAAAGCATCAAGAGCTTGAGGCACAATACTCTCTTCTTTGGGAGGGCAACTCACATCTTTCTAAATCAAATGATGCCTCTTCTCCATCCACTAGTCAAGGTTGTGGAAAATGCTATAATATTGATATGAATGCCTATTCCACTAACCTTGCCAATATGGAGGCTATGAAGAAAGAAATAGCAAGGCTCAACAATGTCATCTCAGTTTCAAAGAAGAATGACAAAGACAAAGTTGAGCCAAAGAAGATCCAATACAAGGATGGAAGGCATCCATCAATCAAAGATGGGCTTGGTCACACTCAAGGAGGCAAAACCAATGGTAGAAAAATGGTCAAAGGCATTGAGTGTGTCAAGTTTGAGAAGAAGGGAAGCATTGGTGCAGATAAGCCTGCATAGACAGCAGCTCTGCTGGACCATAGGCCGGCAGTGCCGGACCTGAGGCCGGCAGTGCCGCGCCCCAAGAAAGGGAAGGCTACCAATGCTTCACCTGATCAAGCTAAAGCCCAAGTCAATGCCAAGAAGATGCCCCAGCAAAAGCAGGTTTCTCAGAAACCCAAGGACTCAATCTGGGTGGCCAAAAACAAATTAGCATATCAACCCTAGACAAGGTCACCTCAAGGAAGTTTGTCCTCAAGCTACATGTTGAAATGCAATGACCGTGGTAAAGTCATTGCAGAATTTGTGGGTGATGAGAAACATGAAAAAAGAAGCATGCACATTTGGGTTCCCAAAATTGTTGTGACTAACATGCAAGGCCCCAAGATTGATTGGGAACCTAAATCTAGGAACTAAATTGTTTTGTAGGCATACTCCTCTGGTGGATCAAGTTGGGTGCTTGATAGCGGATGTACAAATCATATGACCAGAGAAAGGAGTATGTTCTCATCATATTCCCCAACTTCAAATGCAAGTGAGAATATCATCTTTGGTGACAACTCCAAAGGGGAAGTGATTGGACTTGGTAAAGTTGCTATTACTCTTGATCATTCCATCGCAAATGTATTACATGTAAATTCGTTGAGTTACAATTTGTTGTCCATTTCTCAATTATGTGAGATGGGCTTCAATTGTCTCTTTACGGATAAGGGTGTGGACGTCTTTAAGAGGGAGGATTCCTCTATTGTCTTTACGGGTCGTTTGAACGGTAAGCTTTACCTAGTTGATTTCAACAAAAGTAAGGCTAAGCTTGAGACTTGTTTAGTGGCAAAATCTAGCATGGGTTGGCTATGGCATCGTCGACTAGCTCATGTTGGGATGAGGAACTTGGCCAAACTCCTAAAAGATGAACACATTCTTGGACTAACCAATGTTCATTTTGAGAAGGATAGAATTTGTAGCGCTTGCTAAGCCGGAAAGCAAGTAGGTGCACCTCACCCACCAAAGAGCATTATCTCCACCAAGCAACCATTGGAGCTAATTCACATGGATCTCTTTGGACCGGTGGCCTACATAAGCATTGGTGGTAACAAACATGGTTTAGTTATTGTTGATGACTTTACTCGTTTCACTTGGGTGTTTTTCATGTATGATAAGGCACAAGTGCAAGATAAGGTGAAAACCTTCATTAGAAGAGCACAAAGAGAATTCGGTTTCCAAATCAAGAAAGTTTGTAGTGACAATGGAACTGAATTCAAGAACACTCAAGTGGAGGAGTTTCTTGATGATGAGGGCATCAAGCATGAGTTTTCAGTTCCATACACCCCTCAACAAAATGGTGTAGTAGAGAGGAAGAACCGGACACTCATTGACATGTCAAGGACAATGCTAGATGAGTACAAGACTTCGGATATCTTTTGGGCCGAAGCCGTCAACACCGCTTGCCATGCCATCAACCGGCTCTATCTACACAAAATCTTGAAGAAGACTTCATATGAACTCCTAACCGGTAACAAACCAAAGGTGTCTTACTTTAGAGTTTTTGGGTGCAAGTGTTTCATACTTAATAAGAAACCCAAAACCTCTAAGTTTGTACCTAAAGTTGATGAAGGTTTTCTTCTTGGTTATGGATCAAATGAGCATGCCTATCGTGTATTCAACAAGACCTTAGGGAAAATTGAAATCGCGATAGACGTGACATTTGATGAATCTAATGGCTCTCAAGTAGAGCAAATTGATCAAGTGATTGTAGGTAATGAGGAACCACCATGTGAAGCAATCAAGAATATGGCTATTGGTGATATTAGGCCACAAGAAGATCAAGCCATAGATGTGGAACCTCAAGGAGAAGAAGCTACTGCTCCAAGACTTGATGAAGAAGGGCCTGCAGTGCTCCCTGGTCAGGGCTCTGCCCCTGTGGCCGGCACTGCTGGGCCAGAGGCCGGCACTGCCGGACCAGGCAAACAGGCAGCAGCTAACCCTTCTCTTGCTACTCCAAGGAACCTACAACCAATATTTGAAGAGCATGAGTATGATTACCAAGCTAACCAACAATAAGTCACAGAACACCCAAGATTAAGGCAAACAATTCAAAAGGATCACCCCGTCGACAATATACTTGGGAGTCTCCGAAGAGGGGTAACTACTCGTTCACATTTGGCAAATTTTTGTCAATTTTACTCTTTTGTCTCCTCTTTGGAAACCCTCAAGGTTGAGCAAGCTCTAGATGATCCGGATTGGGTGATGACTATGCAAGAAGAGCTAAATAGCTTTGAAAGGAACAAGGTTTGGTCACTTGTGGAAAGACCAAATACCAATGTGATTGGAACCAAATGGGTCTTCCGCAACAAGCAAGATGAGCAAGGCGTGGTGACAAGGAACAAGGCAAGATTGGTGGCTCAAGGTTTCACTCAAGTGGAGGGCCTAGACTTTGAAGAGACATATGCACCGGTAGCTAGGCTTGAAGCAATTCGAATGCTTTTGGCCTATGCTGCCCATCATGACTTCAAGCTTCAACAAATGGATGTCAAGAGTGCATTTCTCAACGACCCTATCCAAGAGTTGGTGTATGTTGAGCAGCCACCGGGTTTTGAAGATCCAAAGTTCCCTCATCATGTCTTCAAGCTCCATAAGGCACTCTATGGGCTTAAGCAAGCACCAAGAGCATGGTATGAATGCCTTAAGAAATTCTTGATCAAACAAGGCTTTGAAATAGGCAAAGTGGATCCTACTCTCTTCACTTATAAAGTCAATAATGATATCTTTGTGTGCCAAATATATGTCAATGACATAATATTTGGTAGTACTAACCAATCCTATTGTGATGAGTTTAGTAGGATCATGACTAAAAGATTCGAGATGTCTATGATGGGTGAGCTAAAGTTCTTCCTCGGTTTTCAAATCAAGCAACTCAAGGAAGGGACTTTCTTATGCCAAACCAAGTACACCCATGATATGTTGAGAAAGTTTGACATGGCAAATGCTAAACCAATCAAGACTCCCATGCCAACTAATGGACATCTTGATCTTGATGAAGGAGGGAAATCCGTGGACATTAAGGTATATCGTTCCATGATCGGCTCTCTCCTTTACTTATGTGCATCTAGGCCGGACATAATGCTTAGTGTGTGCATGTGTGCTAGATTTCAAGCTAACCCGAAAGAGTGTCACTTAGTGGCCGTTAAGAGAATCTTGAGATATCTAGTTTTCACTCCTAACCTTGGCTTATGGTATCCTAAGGGCTCTAAGTTCGATCTACTTGGGTATTCGGATTCCGATTATGCCGGTTGCAAGGTAGACCGAAAAAGCACTTCGGGTACGTGTCAATTCCTTGGACGGTCCCTAGTGTCTTGGAGTTCTAAAAAGCAAAATTGTGTAGCCCTTTCCACTGCCGAGGCTGAGTATGTTGTAGCCGGCGCTTGCTGTGCTCAACTACTTTGGATGAGGCAAACCTTAAAAGATTTTGGATGTGAATTCACCAAGGTACCTCTCTTGTGTGATAACAAGAGTGCCATCAAACTTGCAAACAACCCGGTTAGTCACTCTAGAACCAAACACATAGACATCCGTCATCACTTCTTGAGAGACCACAAATTAAAAGGAGATATCGCAATTCGCCATGTGAGCACCGAAAAGCAACTAGCTGATATCTTCACTAAGCCTTTAGATGAGACAAGGTTTTGTGCTTTGCGTAGTGAGATGAATATACTTGACTCTCGTAACGTGGTTTGAACTATAGCACACATTTGGTTGTCCACCTAGCGACTTAGGCAAAACTTTGAAAGTTTCAATTATGCGTTTCAAAACCAATTTCGAAAGAAACTTGAATGTGTTGGTCATTGTATGATTGATGATTTGCTTACTGACCAGCACATGACAAGGGGTATGTGTCCACAATTGCATAAATATAGAGTATAGCAGTGGCATAGTGCCTCACTGCCAGGCCAGGCCAGCAGTGCCGGCCCCAGGCCAGCAGTGCCGGGGTGTCCGGCAGTGCCGGGCTAAGGCCGGCAGTGTCGGGACTTAAAGGACCCGAGCCTGTCGGGCCCAAGTCCTAGCCCTCGGGCTTTGCTTTATCTTCTCACCCAACCCGAGGGGACTCCATCCCAGGTCATACCCTTCCAATAGAACACCTTTCCCTCTCCTCTCTCAACCCTAAGGAGACCTAGGGAGCCCGAAGGTCACTCTCTTCCCCCCGGCAGTGCTGCCCCTTTGGAGGTGCTGCCATTGGAGGAGGTGTGGAGGATCTTCCTCTTTGCGTCAAGCTTCATTCAAGCCCGACCTTCTTCGTCTCCTTCCCTCTATTTCAAAGGTAATAATATGAAACCCTAGGTTGGTTCGATCTATGCAATGCACGGTTTTTGAGATGAGATTTAGGTTGTTAGTAGTTGCATTATATATGGTGATGTACCTCCAGTAGTTAGATTTGATCAAAACCTAGTTTCAATGGAGGATTGATGGAGCATGCCATGGTGCTGTCTGCACCAGGCCGGCAGTGCTGGCCCAGAGGCCGGGAGTGCCGGGCCCCTGGTGACAGCACCTGTGCAGTTGCTCCTACAATCGTCTATTGACCCTAGATTTTGGTTCAATCTCTTCACTAGAGTTTCTTGTCACTGTCTAAGTGCAGCAACTTAACCTTTTCTCCTTTTAAATGCATAGATGGACGGCGGTGGATTGAGTCGTGGAAGAGGAAAGAGGTCAAGGACCAAGGCTCGTACTCCCTTGGCTGATGATGGGTTAAATCCCAGACAGAGGATAGCTCAAGAGGAGGCTTTGCAAAGGGCAGGGAGAACAATCAAAGATGATGTGTGCCCTAGGACACCTCCAAACTTGGGTCTTTTCAATGCTTTTCACCTTGTGGAGCATACTGAGGAGGTGCTAGTCAGAGACCCTCAGGACACTCCTGGCAGAGTCAGAGTAAACTATAAAAATCAGTGGAGGACAGTCCAGGAGCAGAGGGCCTTCAATCCCTATGATGTGCCAAAGGACATGAGTGTGGATTACATGTTTTGGAATGTTTTCCATTCTGACTATTACACCACAGTCCTTCTTCAAGCTGATAAACCCAAGATCATAAAGATGAAATATGTTGATTGGGAGCACTTGGAGCTTAAGAGTTGTTGACACAAAAAGCGTCAGATCCGTGAACACCTCGGGCTATTACCCAAAGCTCGATGTCGAGGGCGTGCCAGTCGATTTGACCAATCAATCGACAAGGATGATAACTATGACAAACTGAACGAGACGACAGCGATGCGCCCGGACGTCAAGGCTCAGATTGATCACGGATAACTAGAGCAGAGCTAGACGAGGCAAACAACGATGCGCCCGGATTGCCAAAGCCTAGAGGTACTCCCACGCGGAACTAGCAAGGATTTTGACGGAGATCAAGGTGATGCAGCCCGTCGAAAGCTTGAAGAACTCGTTGATAACTACAACTAATGCATAAGAAGGTAAATTGCGATAAAAGTAGGATAAAAAGTAGAATTGGTTTCTTTTGAATTGGATTGATTGATATTCCATAGCCCTCGGGCTCATATTTATACTCCCGCATGGAGAGTTGTACAAAGACACGACACATATCTTTCCTAAAAACAAACTCCTACTTTAAAGGAAACTGACTCGCGCAGGAGCCGGATAACAATATTTATTCCCTAAACAAACACACCTATTTTAAAGGAAAATAAGCGACCCATGCAAGAGTCGGACGCAAACCACTATATTAATATTGGCACAGAACACCAGTTTCCTTATACTCTTCGATGGAAACTTTCCATCGGCATATCCCTGCAACTTCCTTCTTTGGTCACCGGTAGTCTTCCGCTGCCACCAAGTGCTAAATCACGCCCATCGGCATCGGTAATACTTTTCCGATCGGCAATTGGCAGCATCTTCTTCATCGGCAATCGGCAACCATCTTCCATCGGCAATCGGCAACAAGCCTTTATCGGCAATCGGCAAGACCCCTTCATCGGCAATCGGCAAAGACTCCTCATCGGCAATCAGTTCCAGTAAGACTTCACCGATTCGGTCGACAAGGCTCATCAGCTTCCATCGGCAAAACTCATAGCACCCTCCTATCGGCATTATGAACTCCTGATACCGATGGAGAACGGCCGCTGACCAGTCAAGCCTCAGCCCATTTGACACGTGTCAAAAAACGGTGTCAACACATGCCCCCCAGTTTCGGAGCGTATAACTTTACGTGCCGAAATTCTCTCCACTGTAGCCGTTGCTGTAGCCGTTACCCCCGAGATAGGCGTACGGTTTCCTCGATTCCCCGCGTGTGGAACTGCAATTTAATAATAAAATCCTTCGATTGTAGCACGAACAGTTACAGACCACCTCGATCACCGCGCGTATCTACCGCGGGCGCCCCCACATTCCTGCACGGTGTGAAACAGAACCCCAAAATGCCCCTGAACAGGCTTATAAAAGTTACTGGGGCCCATACCGTCCTTTTTACCCGAGCTCATTTTCACTTTCACCTTCCTGCCTTCATCTTCAACCTCTGGCTGCCCTGAAGAACACAAGCTCGAGCAACAGTACCCTTCGCAATCTAAGGATGAACCAAGCACTCCCCTCGACTCCAATGGCGATCCAGGTCGACATCCCAAAGGTAAGACTTATCCTCCTCCCAATCTAGCTCCCTGCAATCCGCACGAATCTGGATCTGTCTTCGCTCCTTCCTAACTGCTCTTCGCCTTCTTCTTTGAATCTTAGGAACTGTACAACAGGGTAGTGATTCCGCTTACCGGTTCTACCTTCAGTTGCTTAGGCCCCATGGGGAACCCAGATCCCAGCTATATAATCAATGCAGAAACCAACCGGATTCCGTTTAGATCTGAATGTTTTGGTTTGGGATTGTGGAAAGATGCATTCCGATCATGGCCCAAGCCCACCAAAGGATGGAAGAACTGGTACCTCAGAATCGCCAGCGCGCAGCAAGTTTACTGGCAGGAGCGCAGTCTGGACCAATGTATCAGGCTGTCCATTGCCGATATGGAGAAGAATGAGAACATGTTAATAGCCGCCTCTTACTTCTGGTCAGACATCCTGAACGCGTTCTTATTCCGACATGGACCAGCCACCCCCACTCTTGCCGATGTCCACATGCTGACCGGCTTAGACATTTCCTCTGCCGACACCCCTCATTGTTTAATAGGAAAGCCGAGCACAGAGTAAATACCTGGAACATCGGCGGATGGACGGGTTACATTCAGGAATATCAGAAAACTGGATCGGTAAACCAAAGAGAGCACGCCATCTTCCTGAACATGTGGCTGGATAAATTCATCTTCTGCGGCAAGGCAGTTGGACCTACCACCATGTATCTCCCAGTAGCTGAGATGCTTGCCAATGGAACAGGGCTTCCTTTGGGCAGATATCTTCTAGGGTCAGTATACCGTCTCCTCCATCAAGTGTCCCAGAAGTTACTGCTAGGTGAGCACATCGGCAATTTTGGAGGCCCCTGGTGGTTTATTAACATGTGGCTGCACGCACATATGCAGAAAACACTCCAGCTTGACTTATTCGCTCAACGATTCCCAAGAGAGATACCAGAGGACCACCAGTGCGGAGAGGATGAATCGGCAACTCGCTCTCCACTCAATTTTGGAGAGGCTATGATTGTGCTGCCAGGGACCAATGCCGATGCGGAGCAATTCGGCCTCTTCTTTCAAAAATTTTACAATGGAATTCCTACTGAAGAACGGCTCTGGTGGCCATATGCCGATGTAGATAACCAATTCCCATTGTTATTTAATCTTACCGATGGGGATGTCCCTGAAAACCAGACAATGATGAAGGCCAGTATCGTCCCTCGGGCCATCCCAGTGAACATATTTGGATCGGGAAAGAATGCTCCCCCATCATTTGAATTTTACTATCCATCGGTAGCGGCAAGACAACTGGCGTTCGGCCAACTGCCAATCAAGCTTTGTTACTCCAAGGTAGTGCAGCCTAGGCAGACATTCTCCAGTGCTCTGGACTGGAACAAGGTTGTCAGCCTTCCTGCCGATGCCGATGTATCGGACCTTGACTTATCCTCCTGGTCGCCAACTTCTTTCATCACAAACGAGTACAAATCCTGGTGGCAAGAGTGGAGGTGTCAATTGTTCGCCAAGTCATCGCACTATTATCGGCATATGATCGATGCCGATCATATCATCCCCGACGACGCAGTAAGTCCTCATCCCGATGCATTCCTCATTTGTACCTTCGCCATCGGTATTTGACCTTGTGTTTGACAGGTCGATGACCCGATTCCTCCGATGAGCAAGAGCGGCAAGCCTTTCAAGCTTCGAATGATGAGTCCCATATCACTCATCGGCCATAAGGCTCCTTCGCTAGCTGCCTTCATCCCACGACAGGTACCCTCACCAACACCTGCAAAAGCCAAGGCTACATCGGCCGCCGCTGCTGCACTGACGCGGGCGTTTGCAGTAAACTCATCTTCACTCATACCGATTATATACTGTTTAATCGGCAATATCCACTTCGTATAACTTGCATTGAATGTTTTCAGGCTATAAGGTCATCGGCAACTGCCCCGAGCAGACAAGCACCTTCAAGTCCAGCTGCCGATGCCCCCCAGTCTTCATCGAAACGGGCCGGATCCTCTGCTGCCGCACCCAAGAAAAGGAGACGTTTGAGGCTGGCTAGCCCATCTTCGTCATCGGCACAAGCAGCACCACCAACCGTCGGCGTGTCATCGGCGGAAACTCCAATGGCTCCCATCCCGGATCAGCCGATGGACGACGTCGTCGGTCAGGAGGCAGGCTCATCCGCTGCAGAGGCAGAGGCAGTATCGGCACCATCAGCCGAAGCTTTCGACGAAGAAACCCCCATGATGGTGGCATCGACATCGTTACCATCAGCCGATGTCCCTGATGAAGCAGCTGTACCTACAGCAGCCGAAGCAACATTATCGGCACCGTCAACCGAAGTCGCCGATGAGACAGTCCCGCTCGTCGTAGCGGCAAAGGTAACATCGACATCAATACCAACTGAAGATCCCGATGAAAGGGCAGCATCAGCGCCACAATCAAGTATTATGCCGGAAGCAACACCAACGACAATGCCGCCATTGCCAACGACACCGATTGTTCTTCTGACAGAAGCTCATCCATCGGCACCTGCTGCCGATGTTCAAGACGAGGCTGGGCCATCTAGAATGCCAAGCCCTTGGCAAGAAATCCGCTTCAAGATGGTAAGTCAATCACCTGAAAACTCATAGTATAATTTTAGAATCGGCATATTATAACCCTTCTGTTTTCAGGCCCAAGATTCCCCAGATAGCCTCTTCTCTTTCAGTCTCAATCCGCAGGATGAAGATAGGCGCCAAGATCCCCTCCGATCAGATAGTTTATTTTCCTTCTCAGTCGATATACCCGATGACGAGGAGGAAGAGAGCTCTGTCCCAGCTTTACCGGCAGAGATTAAAACCAAGCTTAAGGCACTGCTTTCTTTGCTGCTACAAGAGACATCCCAACTCATCCAAGACTCATCGGCAGCAAGGATTGCTTTCAAAGATATCCAAAGTCATCTCCCTGCCGACGCAGCAGAAGTCCTTCTCCAGGCAGCCTCTATCGACGTCAAACAGATTCAGCACCAGAGGCTCGCCTGTCGTATTGCCGATAGGGCGCTCAAGCCAAGAGCGAAGAAGAGAAGCTTAAATATAAACACCTTGCCGATGAGAAGCACAGAAACATCGGTCAAGCAAAAGCTTCCATCGGTAACCTAGACCAAGACATCTCTCGACTATCGGCAAGGAAGGAGGAGCTATTGGCGGAGCTACACAAGGTCGAGGAGGATCTGACTGCAGCTAACCAACACAAAACTCAACTGTTTGATTCCATCAAAGTTCTGCAGCAAGAAAGGGACCAGCATGCCCGGCAAGCCATCTTATGGAAGAAGAAGATCAAACTGGTTGAGGGCTCTGCCGATGCCGACGCCAAGGAAATGGACGAGATAGAACAGATTCGCCTGCGCGCGATAGACCTTATTCATTCCTTACTGTAATGCATATTGTATCGGCAAAAATGTAATCCGATACTTAATCTCGTCTTGTAATATAATATTTGCATGTTTTTACCGATGTATTACAATTTTTCTCATCGGCATTCAAACGAATACGTCGTACGTCAACCCCTTCGGGAACTTCTGGCATGTATGCCCTGCTGGAGGTAGACTGTCTTATCCAGTAGGAACTTGATTAGAAAACCCCCAGGCCTAGAACTCAATCCTGATCGGTAAAATCAATCTCCATTCTAGAGTACCACCGGCAAACTTGTTTACCCAGTCATCGACAATCATTACCGATAGCATAACTCATCAAATCGGCTAAAATGTTGAGTGATCCAACTCATTAACTAACCCTGGTACTTAGCCTGGTTGTAACAACAATCGGCAGCGAGACTTCATATTTCACCGGATAAGAATCAGGATAACGCCGATAGACCCACCACAAAGCATGCACCCCAGGACGTGCGCAACACATACTTAGTTATCATGCGCAAGCGCAGCAGAACCATTCTCACATCCGTCTTCTGGCAACTAACGCATCTATCGGCAGCGCGGCATCTCTATATGCAAACCATCGGTAGGTGTCCCCAAGTATAATAATTGAAATCGCCAGTCTGCCGATTGCAGCCCCCAAGCCTGCAGGTCCAAGATTGACCTCGATTAGACCATTGGCGCAATGCTGCCGTCTGCCGATGGATTCCCATCCTTGCGCTTTGGCCTCCACTGTTTTTCCCTTGAAGGCTCTGCATCATCGTACAGGTTCTTGCGGCGTCGGCGCTCAGTTCTTCTTTTCTGGGTTTTGTTCAGACCTTTAGGGCACCATTGAGGTCTGGTTTTCCGAACAGGCTGGTGCTGCCTCTCACTTCTTACATCGGCGTTTCTTCCGATGCTTGAATTTCTGGAGAGCACTTCTTCGTCGGGTACTTTTATCTTGGTCTGCTTCTTGCTCTCCCCTTGATCAACCTGCCCGCCAAGCCTGCTATGGGTACTAAGCTTGCCCCCCAGTTGGTCACGTACCGATTCCCTCCTCCTGAACGGCTTGGTGCACTTAGACGCCCGATCGCCCAAATAAGGCTTACTTGACTGATCGGCAGTGTGATACCCATTGCATTCAGGACAGTCATCGGCAGTGGGTAGCTTAATGCCCTCTTCCCAGCAGTAAATGAAGAAGGAAAACCTCCAATGATTTTTCTGATGAAGCCACTCCCGCTGTTCCTTTTCTTTCTGCCGATACCGTTCATCTCGTGATTGCCGACAGTCCCGCCTTGGTAGCTTGTGTGTGATTATTATGCAGGAGCCCTGCTGACACAAGTACCTTTATCGGCAATTCTTTTGCCTTTCCTGTCATCAGCAAACTTCCCAACGTTGCGCTCGGCCATCTAATGATCGAGATCCACCGATGCACTCTTTCTAGCAGCGTCCGATGTCAGCACCTTAGTTTTGCCACCGGCTTCCACCATATTATTTGGAAACGGACGCTGATCAATTTCCATCGGTTCTTGGACTTTAGGACCTTCAAATTGGATCCGCCCAGAGTAAATTTCTGACTGCAGTTGTTGCCTAAACACTTTGCAGTCGCCGGTACTGTGAGAAGTTGTATTGTGCCACTTGCAGTACCCGGCATCATTGAGCTCCTCGGCCGATGGAATTACCTGATTAGGGGCTAGCTTAACCCACCCTTCCCGAAGCAGTAAGTCAAATATCCCATCAGCCTTCGTGACATCGAAGGTGAACTTTCCAGCCCTGTTCTGGCTGAGCGTACATGGCATCGGTTCCCAATCGTTCACCCATTCAACAGTACCGACGTCCATCTCGTCAAATGGTTTAACATCCTAATCGGCGTTCGTGATATCAAAAGTGAATGTCTCCAACTCAGCAATGTCGAGGTCTGGCTCTTCGTCCAGCTCTGAATGTTCTACCTTGGTTGAAAATACCTTTGTATCCTGCCGATGCGTAGATTCGTTCTCTAGTGGGACAGATAGACGTGCTCCCTCATGTTTCCGTGGTGAGCAAGTCGGAGCGATTGGTACATCAGCAGCATCGAGCATCGGCTGCCTAACCAATGAGCAATCCTGGACACCTACTGTCTGAGTAGATTGGTGCATCTTTCCAGGTCTTCGCATTAAGCAAGCCGGAACGATCGGCCCATCGGCAATACCTACCTGTTGGATACTATGCATCGGTTGGTTGACCGATGGGCCACTCTGGATGTCCACTAGTTGATGTACTTCATACCCCTATGGCGAGCAAATCGGGGCAACCGATATATTAGTAACACCAATCTGTTGCGTGTTGTACATCGGCTGATCAACCGATGAGAAACTCTGGATGCCAGCTGGCTGAGTATGCTGAATTATCTCCCTAGATCCTGTCATCGAAGCACTTGGAATGGTTGGCGCATGCACAACACTAGTCGTAATAACACCGTGCACCGGCTGTGTTGCCGATGAGCAAGTTTGCACCATCGCCAGCTTGTGCTGTGGCGTTATACCTATTGTATTCACCGGTTGCTGTACCGATGTCTCATTGTATACCCTTTCCTGCGAGTATTGCAATGTAGTATTTATCGGCTGATATACCGATACTTCATTCTGAAGACCTGCCGGATGATACCGTAGAGTTCTTGCCACTTGGCGCCCAGGCTGTGCAACTTGTTGCTGACTGATCCAACCTGCATGAGATGTCATCGGCACATGACTTCCCGATGGCTGACAACCGTCTGACTCTTGCAACCTTTGTACCTTCGGATGATAGCGCTGGTCTTCAAGTACCATAGGCGGAGCAACTATTGCCGATGCAGGCTGACTAATATTCGACACGCCTTGCGTCGGCCAAGAATTCACCATCGGTTGGTCGCTAGCTAACATTTGTCGTTCATGAACCCTCGAATGATCATCTTGACCCGCGGACACCACCACTTGAGCAGTTATCGCCGATGCAGATTAATTGGCAATTGGCACACCTGGTCGCATCGGCCAAGCAGTCCCTGGTGACCGATAGCCAGCTGAGGCTTGCGACTCTTGTATCCTAGGATGATAGTTTTGATTTGTAGCCACCATGGTTGAGCGGCTACGGCCGATGCAGGCTGACTGACGCTTGACATAGTCTGTCGCATCGGCCAAGAATTTGCCGATACAGGCTGGTTGACCGTTGGCGCCCTTGTTGCATCGGGCCCAAAAATTCGCCAATAACTGATAATCGGCGGGGGCTTTTGGTTGTTGTACCCTTGGATGATTGCTTGGACTTACGGTTCCACAACTTGGCGGTGATTGCCGATGCAGGTTGATTGACAATTGGCAATTAACCTTGTTGCATCGACCAAAGGAAGTCGCCGACAACGGATAGCCAGCCCCAGGCTTTTTCCTTGCGGCGCTGGATAATTTCATCTGCCCCCCCCCCCCCAAGGGTTGGCTTGCAGCAGCTGGGCTTTGTTGCATCGGCAAGTGTTTTTTTTTTTTTTAATTTTTTTTTTTTTTTTTTTTTTTTTTTTTTTTTTTTTTTTTTTTTTTTTTTTTTTTTTTTTTTTTTTTTTTTTTTTTTTTATTTTCTTTTTTTTTTTTTTTTTTTTTTTTTTTTTTTTTTTTTTTTTTTTCTTTTTTTCTTTTTTTTTTTTTTTTTTTCTTTTTTTTTTTTTTTTTTTTCTTTTTTTTTTTTTTTTTTTTTTTTTTTTTTTTTTTTTTTATTTTTTTTTTTTTTTTTTTTTTTTTTTGTTTTTATTTTTTTTTTTTTTTTTTTATTTTTTTTTTTTTTTTTTTTTTTTTTTTTTTTTTTTTTTTTTTTTTTTTTTTTTTTTTTTTTTTTTTTTTTTTTTTTTTCCTTTTTTTTTTTTTTTTTTTTTTTTTTTTTTTTTTTTCTTTTTTTTTTTTTTTTTTTTTTTTTTTTTTTTTTTTTTCTTTTTTTTTTTTTTTTTATTTTTTTTTTTTTTTTTTTTTTTTTTTTTTTTTTTTTTTTTTTTTTTTTTTTTTTGGGGGGGGGCGGGGGGGGGCTTGGAAGGGGGAGGGGGGGGGCCCCGGGGGGGGGGGGGCGGGGGGGGGGCTTCGGGGGGGCCCCGGGGGGGCCCCCCCGGGGGGGTCACCCCCCTCCCGGGGGGGGGTTGGGCTGCGCCCTCGGGCCCCCGCGGGGGGGCCCCGGGGGGCCGGCCGGGGCCCCTTAAATCCCTTGAGGCCAAAGGACTGGGGGATTACGTTTTGGTGTTTTCCACGAATTCCCCCCACAGTCCCCTTCGGGCTGAAAACCGGGAAATATGTTTGATTGGGGCATTTGGAGCTTGGTTGTTGACACGGGGCCGATCCGTGCCCCTCGGGCTTTTCCCCCGCTCGTGCGGGGCGTGGGTTTGGGGGCCCCCCCCCCTTGGGTGAAACTTGCCTGGGGGGCGTAGCGTGCGCCGGGGGGCGGCCGTTTGTCCGGTCTGGCGGTGAGGGCAAACCGGCCCCCCGGAGCCCCCCCCGAGGACCCCCGCGGAATAAAGGTTTTGACGGGCCCAAGGTGAGGGCCCCCGTCGAAAGCTTGGAATCGTTGATAACTACAACAAATGCTAAAAAGGTAAATTGCGAAAAAAAGTAGGAAAAAAAAGTAGAATTGGTTTCTTTTGAATTGGATTGTTGATATTCTACCCCTCGGCTATTTTATACCCCCGCATGGAGGTTTAAAAGAACGACACATTTTTTCAAAAAAAACAAATCCTCTTTAAAGGAAACGGTCGGCAGGAGGGAAAAACAATATTTATTCCCTAAAAAAACCACCTTTTTTAAAAGGAAAAAATAAGGCCCCATGAAGGGTTCGAAGAAAACCCACTATATTAATTTTGGCCAGACACATTTTCCCTTATACTCTTGATGGAAATTTCCATCGGATATCCCTGCAACTTCCTTTTGGGTTTCACCGGTGTTTTCCCGCTGCCCCCAAGTGCTAAATCACGCCCTGGCATCGGAAAATTTTTTTCCGATCGGCAATCGGCGCATCTTCTTTGGGCAATCGGAAACCATTTTCCATCGGAAATCGGCAACAAGCCTTTTCGGAATCGGCAAGACCCTTCATGGCAATCGGCAAAGACCCCTCATCGGCAACATTTCCCAGGACTTCCCCGTTTTCGGTCGACAAGGCTCTTCAGTTTCCCACGGCAAAATCTTGCCCCCTCTATCGGCATTTAACTTGATCCCGATGGAGATGGGCCCGGGGCGGGACCAGTCAAGCCTCGCCCATTTGACAGGTCAAAAAAGGTGAAACAAGAGGGTTCCTTGTTTGACAGAGTCATTGACCAGTGCGGGCAATTGGGCATGTATCACTGGATGGGTTTCCGAAGGTGGAAACTGAGATATCTAAAAATTCTACTCCACTTCTATCTTGACGGGAAAACTTGGTGATGCTTGGTTGCAGGGGTCCGCATTACATAATTGACTATGTGACATTTGCTCGCCTTCTGGGCTTTGGAGAGGATGACAGGGCATGCTTCAACTTAACTGATGAAAGAGGCTGAACAATGATAAAATTGCTTCTCTCTACATTGAGCCTCATAAGGCAGATGGTCTGGTGAAGGGTTTGAGGAGCAAGTACTATATCTTAAACAACCTCTTCAGGACCACACCTCTATCCCTAAGATGGGATCTGCCTCCAACCTCTATGCTATAATCAAAGAATGTGCTTAGGAGGATGAGAGGTGGAGCACCACCATTTTCAGTGGCTCGTTTTCTTTGGGATGAGATTTGCATTGCATCAGAGGATGCTAGGAAGGGGATGCCCTATGCCCCTTATCTGATGTTCATTATTGAGATGGTGACTGGACGGATCTACAACAAAGACATAGTTCATAAGCCTTCAGAGCAGAGAAGGCCATTCACTCTTCTGTAGTTCAGGAGGTGAACACTCCTCCCAGAGAGAGCACCAGGGCAGCAGCCCCGGACTACCTGAGTCTTCCGGTTAGAGCAGCTAGTAGAGGCAGGAAGAAGGGTAAGCTTGGCAGGTTATTAAAGAAGATCTTTGCTGGATCTGCTATGCCTAATGACCATGCTTACCAGACTAGGCTGGAGATCAGACAACTCAGACAGGAGCAGGGCCTCAGTCAGATTCCCCCTCTACACCAGCACCATAGCTCAGTGAGGAGTCTACTTATGTGGTGATGATTCTGATGATGAGGATGATGAGGAGAGGAAGAGATCCAGCAGCCCAGACTAGGAGTTGAGCAAGAGGGCCTCAGCTCCTGGTATTCACTTCTCTTCAGCTCCAGATGATGATGATGAGGAAGATGAAGATGATAATAATAAGGATGACATGGATGAGGATGACTAGCTTGTATTCTCTTCTTCTTTGTTCTTTTCTCTTTTTGGTGACTTGTTGCCAAAGGGGGAGAATTACTAAGTGAAGGGGGTACAACAAATCCTTCGACGGTCATGAAGGAGCAAAGGAGCAGCAACTGCTAGTATCTTAGTACAACAACCTTCGTATGGTCATGAAGGAGCAGAGGAGCAACAATGCTAGTTATCTTAGTTTTTCAGTTTTAGTTTGAGAGATGAGAGAGCAACATGCAAAACTACTTTATTGTAATATTGTAAACTTAAGTACTTTATTGTGTCATTTGCGGACATGAAATTTCTCTCATATATATATCATGCTTGTCTTAGTGTGCATTTAGGTTTTATTTTATTCTCGCTATGTGCCGTGCTTGAGCTTCCCCCAGGGGTTGTGGTTGCAGCTAGGGGGGGCAGTGCCGGGTCCAGGCCGGCGTTGCCGGATGTCAATAGCAGCCCCTTGATTTTTGTTGAGACAGGTTCATATGCATCACGTATAATTTTTGGGTGACACCTTTTCAGCACCCACAGCAGCCATGGATGTAGGGGGAGCCCTATTTCACTCCAATGTGTGAATTTTGGTTTTTTATGCCAAATTTGGAAATTCAAATTCTCATTCACACATTTAGGGGGAGCTACTACACCCATGACTTGCATTGTCTCAGATTATACTTCACTTTTGTAAGGCTCTAAGTGTTTTTGTCATCAATTACCAAAAAGGGGAGATTGAAAGTGCAATCAAGCCCAAAGTGGGTTTTGGTGATATGACAACACAATTAGAGAACTATGAGACTTTAAAAGTATGACAAGCGGTTAAATTAGGGAGTTGATGAACAGGTTGGCGGACCCCCCCAATTACAAAAGTGCATGGCAACAAGCTCAAAGGAGTTTAAATTCTTTTATACTTTGAAATTGAGTTAGGTATGCCGTTACTATTAAGAGGGATTCACAGCATGCCAAAAAGTAAACCCAAATGCAACATTATCATATACTTCACACCTCCACATACAAAGGGGGCAAATCAGCCAGTTATTGAAGATCATTTCTTTGCTATTCTGCCCAGGCCGGCAGTGCGGGGCTCTTCGGCACTGCCGCGACTTGTTCTGCCCGTTGGCAGTGAGGGGTACTTAAACACCTCCTCACTTCCCCCCAACGGCTAGTTTTGCTATTCAAATTTTCAGACTTCGAAAAATAGAACAGAGAAGCTCTTTCTTTTCTCCCTTCTCCCTTGGTTCTCATCCACTCTCCTCCATTGATTTCCAATCATTCTTTGAGAGATTGAGCCTCCAAACTTTGAGAAGAAGCTTCTCCCTCGGATCTTCACTCCAACAATCATTTGGTTTTTCGTGGTGGGCCCTGGTTTGAGTTCTTTACTCTTGGAGCTTTGCTCCTAGCCGGGTAGAGGTTGCCCTTGAGCTTGCTCCTTCGTGTGGCAGCCAGGGAAGTTTGTATCACCCAACTATTGCTAATACACTTCTCTCATCTTAGGGTTTTATTCCCTTGACTTGAGACGAAAGGGAAAAAGCTAGCCTTGTGTGGCGAGCTTTAGCCTTGTGTGGCGCACCTCAACAACGTGGATGTAGGCAAGCCTTGGTTGCGAGCTGAACCACGGGTCAAAACTTGTGTCCCTTGTGTTTATCTCTATATTTTGATATATCTTGTTTGCAAGGTGATTTCTAGGGTTTGGACCCGATCTACTTGGTGGGTGTGTTTGTACCACTTTCAGGTGGTGCTAGAGGTTCCCTTACCTTAGGAAGGTTTCTTTTCAAGCACAATTTCCATTCAAGCTTTACATTTTGAATTGTGTTGAAATCTGTTCAGGTGACCAGCACTGCTGCTCTTAGCCCAGTAGTCCCGGCCACCCCGGCAAGTGCCGGCCTGTGACTGACAGGAAGTGTCGAGGTAAATTTTTTAGACAGGCCTATTCACCCCCTCTAGGCCAATCAGGTCCTTTAAACAGGGCGGCGCTCGGGCGGATCTGGGCCGAGGGGGGGGGCTCGTCGGAGAGGGAGAGGGAGGGGCGCGGAACACGACGAACGCTCGTCAGAGGGGGAGAAGGCGGCCGGTGGAGCACTGAGGAGGCGTGGGGGGACCCGAGGAAGCAAGAGCCGCGGGGGAGGGAGAGGTAGAGGGACGGGGAGCGGCGGCGCGGGAGCCCTTCAGTGCGTGGGGCGGAATCGAGCGCGGGCGGCAGCCCTTCGGGGAGGAAATGACGCGCCGAAGAAGAATAGGAGCCAGGGTTCAGAAGGCACCGCCTATATAGCCATGGATTAACGGTGGGGGTTTGGGCCTTAAGCAACCGCCACCGTTAATGATTAACCGTGGGGGTTATGTTATAGCAACCGCCATGGTTAATGAGTGTAGTATGAGGGTGTAAAGTAGTAGTAGAGGGTAGTAGAGGTAGGATAGTAGTAGTTGAGTGTACTAGAGAGTAGTAGGGAGTAGTAGTATAGATGGTAGAGTGTAGTAGAGAGTAGTAAAGAGTAGTATGAGTAGTAGTAAAGTAGGAGAGTGTATTTGAAAGTAGTATGAGTAGTAGTAAAGTAGTAAAAGTGTAGTATGAGTAGTAGTAGAGAGTAGTAATGAGTAGTAGTAAAGTAGTAGAGTGTAGTAGAGAGTAGTTGATTGTAGTAAAGTAGTAGATTGTAGTAGAGAGTAGTATGAGTAGTAGTAGAGAGAGTAGTGAAGTAGTAGAGTGTAGTAGAGCGTAGTATGAGTAGTAGTAGAGTAGTTGAGTGTTTTAGAGAGTAGTTTGAGTAGTAGTACAATAGAAATTTATGAGTATTTAGTAGAGAGTATTTATGAGTAGTAGAAAAGTAGCAGAGTGTAGT
This sequence comes from Microstegium vimineum, assembly GCA_022036555.1. Taxonomy (NCBI): domain Eukaryota; kingdom Viridiplantae; phylum Streptophyta; class Magnoliopsida; order Poales; family Poaceae; genus Microstegium; species Microstegium vimineum. Next base: position 13,826,445 of record CM039124.1, on the reverse strand, counting down.
AGAGACATTATTAATGAATAAGTGAGTACATTTTTAAACATAAGGTGTAAAAAACTTTAAAATTTCTCGGTCGTTAATCAATAAATACATATTACACACATATATCATTTTGCTGTCAGTGACCCTTTAGAGCGGTCTTCTTCTTGCCGTCAGGGCAGAACCAGGGCTTCATCTTGGTCTTGTTGTTTGGGTTTTCTCGACGATCTTGATCTTGCGTGGATGATCGGTAAAGAGCGAGAGTTCTTGGTAGTTGTTGTATTTCTTCGGGACTCTAGACTCCATCGGCTCCAACGACCCTTTTGGGCTTTCCTGACACAACCACATGCTTGTTGGAATCTCTGGGCTTCTTGTAGTAGGCGACCTACTGACGTGGTTTGCAAGTACCCACTCTTTCATCTTTGTAGACGACCCTTTGTTGGTCAACGGTGGTTAGTCCATATTCGTCTATCTCAACTTCCTTGGTTGGCCCAATTGCACCGACAAATGGGTATCTCGAGGTCACCGCCGTAGTCAAGTTCCCATATCTCGCCGATCTGCCCGTCAAAATAACTTCATTTGCATTTTTCGCCTCGTCAAAGCCCTCATATCTAATACCACTTCCTGTGCCGTGCTCTTCTTTCCTTCTCTTTCGTGTGAAACCTGTATCCATTGATGTCATACCCTTGCCACGTGATGATTTGGCTGGACGGTCCGGATGCAAGACTAGATTCTTCAGTGCTTCCCATCGGTGGGGATGTCCTGCTTTTGGATCACGTCATGAACTTGATCTTGTGTTGTCTCTTCCCACGCCTCCGTACGCCCGGGCCGCAGTTTGGCGAATCTCGTTCAGTGCTTGTCGACCCACTATTCCATCGACACTAATGATTAAGGATGGGGGGGTGAGGGGCTTCTTGCAAGATTTTCTTCGTCTATATCAGTGCGTACTTTCCTTCCCGTGCACCCCATCCCCGTTGTTTCCCTTCGTGCAGGTGGAGGGGCAACCCAATAGCATTTCCATCTCGGATGTATCTCGTGCAAAGTTAACGACATCCTCGTTGTGTATCCCTCTATCATGGAGCCCTCCGGGGGTAAGCATGGTTATGGACGTATCTGGGGAGGGTGGACATAAACCCACTCATACGTCCACATCTGGTGCAAGTAGACAGGGCCAAGTTCCTCTATCTGATCCACCATGTGCATCATTAGGTGTGGCATAAATACGAAGAAAAAAGGTGAGAAACACATCTCAAGCTGGCAAAGAGTCTCCGCGATAAACTCTCTTAAGGCAGGCAGGTCAGCTTCATCGATGACCTTCTGTGTGATGCGGTTAAAGAAATAGGACATGAGTGTGATGACCATCTTCACGTATCTGGACCGATAACCTTTATCCCCAATAGGAAGGAACACAATCAACATTATGTGGCAGTCATGGGAGTTGAAGTTGGTCATTGTCTGGTCCTTCATCGAGACCAGACTCTTGTGTTGGAAGAGAAACGGTCGGCCCTTTTACATCCCAAGCCACTTGCAGAAAGCCCTCCTCTCATCCCGTGTGAGGTTGTATCTCGCCCCTGGAAGGTCAAACTTTATTTCCACTTGTCCCGCGGTTTTTGGGGGATTCGTGCTTAATGTTTTTGTTTCACAAGGCCATACGTGACTTGAGAAAATCTTTTGTCTTAGTCTTCATGCCCAGGAGGACCCCGATCGTGCTATCGAAGACATTTTTCTCCAGGTGATACAGTCGATGGTATGCGGTGTATTTAGAAACTTCCATTTATGGTAGAAACTTGAAGAAACATGACTTCTTCTTGAATGAAACCTTCATGGTAGGTGGTTCCTCTCCTCGTCATCCCCTTTTCTCTTCTTCCTTGGTTTTTTCTGCCCATTTTTTGTCCTCTTTCTTCTTCTTTCCAAACTGAAGTTAATGACCTTCACAATATCAAACAGCTTTGGGCCGTAGCTCGTCCTTCTGGGGTCAGTCTGTGGCTCGACCTGGTTATCGAAGAATTGATTCATCGAGAATGATGGTAATGTTTTCTTTTTGTGGAGGAATTTCTGTGATTCATATACATCGTCTTTTAGGATCCACTAAGGTAAGTGGGGAGGTACCATCAATGCATACTACACATCCAGTTTTTCCCTTTAATCTGTCCGATAGTTTAAAAATGACCAGGGTAGTCGGTGATGGTGACACGATGATGGCTTTTAGAGTGAACTCCTTCTTTAGGACGCATCCATCATCCAGACCCCTTCCACCCATAGTTTCTGCATATCCTCCATCAACGGCTCTAGGAACCGTCTATATCGTTGCCGGGCTGCCTCAATCCTGAGATAAGCATTGACAGTTAGAAGATACTTGCACTTTTGACATAGGTGCGGAGGTAGGTTATATTGGTGAGGGTGACTGGCCAGGTGCTGTGCGTGTGCTGAGGTCACCGAACGGATTTATCCCATCCGTACTCAGCCCGAACCTCACATTCCTCGGCTCGGGCCCCAAAAATCCTTCCGGAACATGGCATCGAACCGCTTCCACTGCTTACCATCGGGATGGGTGTCGCAGCTTGCCATCGCCCTTGATACGCTGAGGTGATGCATGCCGGAATGAGCTGGGCATCCTATGGGTTCCCAAATAACGCACGTAGCCAGTCGATGATAGGAAGGTACCACACTGACGGGCAGTACTTTTCCCCTGTGTGTAACCCTCTTCTTCTTCGTCTTGATCAATAGGCGGCAAATGCTTCTTGCCTGTTTCTTCTTCTTCGCCCCTCTCAACAGTTTTTCCTCATCGTTTCCCCGCGACCCAACCGACATTCTTCTTGTAGCGGCTCACGCTGCGTTTGGACAACTCTGTGCATTTCATACTCACCCCGAAACAGAATACAGTGGTTAAGGACATGCATGAAACTTTTGAAGCTTCATTGCTACTAGCCTGATCAGCTTCTTCGCTCGATATGTATTGACGGGAACCCTGTTTCCCTCTTGGTTAGCGTTTCACCAATGATGCATAAAATGTCATTGAAGCCTGTGTCGGTTATCCATGGTGAGCCCTTTCAATCAGCATTGGAGGACGAAACGCAACGTCGTGCAATGCTTTGGCATTCACCGCTGTTTCCGGGTAGAGGAGATCAATTGTTGCCCGTTTTCATCTCCTTGAAATTCTCTAGCCACTTTGGATTACCAAACAGAACATCGTCATGGTCTTGACGGTTAGCAATCTCCTCAAGAAGCTCTGCATCCTCGGGCCGCAAGCGTATCAATCATCGGGTCACCATTGTTGTCGTCCCCAGCGCCAACAACTTCGTCTTGGAGCAGATCGACAATAGTGATGTAGTCCGACTTCATCGTCCATGCTCAGTCTCGTGGTGGGTTGTTGGTTTTCCTCATCGCTAGACTCAACTGGGGGATGTCGTCGACGAGGTTCCCCCATGTTCTTGGCGACACTCGCCTCTTTTTTGCCGTGAAACTTCCACACAAGGTACTTTGGATCCTTAATGAAACCATATTTGTACAAGGTGTGATTGCACCATTGCATCTTTCTGGGCAAAAAACCGATTCTTGTAGTCATTGCATGGACAAACCATGAGCTCCCGATCTAGACTGAGGCGATGCTTTCTGCGCAACGGGAAGAATCTTTCCTCACATTTTCTAGGAATCTCAGATCCATCCTCGATGTCTTGTACTTCCACTCATCCCTGTGCTCCATAACCTTTCAATGCACAAAAAACCCAAATTAGCTTACCATGCATGTGTATATCTCTATAGATCTAGTATTCTCTCTCCCTCTCTAGATCTAGTTTAAAAAGCACAAAAATCATCCAAAGAGAGGAAATCGGCCGCTAGAGAGTAAAGTCAACATCTTTCGGTGCCACCCTTCACAAAATCCAAGGGGAAACCTCCCCAACATGTGTGTAGCCTCTAGATCTCCTATTCTCTTTCCTCTCCATTGGATCTAGATCTAGATTAGGGAAAAGCACCCAAATCATCAAAAAAGAGAGAAAATCGCGACTTGGAGAGTAAAGTCAACCTTTTGCGGTCCCACACTTCACCAAATCCAAGGGCAAAACCTCCCCTCTCAAAAATTTGGGCAATTTGATGGTTTTGAGCTTTAAAACATAAAAAATGGAGAAGGAAACCGCGGGGAAGAAGAGAGGGGGATGTTTGTTATTTATACTACAAACTTAACCGTGGCGGGTTTCTTAACAATAACCGCCACGGTTTTAAAGGTTTTATTAACTATGGCGGTTACGTAACAAAAAACCGCCACTGTTATTTCATTAATCATGGCAGTTGCTGCTGCACAACCCCCACAGTTAATGGAATTAACCGTGGTGGTTATGTAATTCAGCCGCCACGGTTAATGCATTAACTGTGGCGGTTTGTGCAACACTAACCGCCACGGTTAATAGGGCATTAACCGTGGCGGTTAGGTTAAACAACTGCCACGGTTAATGCATTAACCGTTTTGGCGGTTGTGCCCCCCAACTGGTGGGCTTTCCGGCCACCTATTAACCGTGACGGTTTAGGTGTTTAACCGCCATGGTTAATAAAAGCCAAGTGCTATGCAAAATCATTTATGTAGTAGTGAGTGGAACATGTCAACTTTTGGGAATATCACTAGTCTCTTGGTCCTCAAGAAAAAAATAGTGTGGCACTCTCTACGCCGAAGCCGAATACATTAGTGCGGGGAGTTGTTGTGCACAACTATTAGGATGAAGGCTACATTGAATGATTATGGAATCAAGTTCAAGAAGGTTCCCTTGCTATGTGACAATGAAAGTGCGGTGAAGTTTACAAGCAATCCCATCCAACACTCTAGAACAAAGCACATAGATGTGAGGACACCATTTCATAAGAGATCATCAACAAAAGGGTGACATTTTCATTGACAATGTGGGCACCGATGATCAATTAGCCGACATATTCACAAGCCACTTGATGAGAAGAGATTTTGCAAGTTGAGGAATGAGTTGAATATTTTGGAGTTTTCAACATGAGTTGATGCGCCCCACTTATGACATGCCTCTACTCAAGATAGCAAGGTACAATTGATTGACATATGTATTCATCTTTGCTAGACCTGTGTAAAGCATATAGGCATCATTCTTATTAATTGGGGTCATTCATAAAAACAAATGATTTCAATGGACATATGGTACCACTATAGTTTCTATGAGTTGATTGATCTAGTGGTGGATATGACATGTTGATAAGCTTAAACCTAAACTTTTTTAGTCTAGAATGTTTATTTTTTTTTTTTAACCAACGGGATAAGAAAACCATTGAAAAGATGTTAAAAGCTTGTCCAGGGTTTTAAAAACCATGTTAAGTATTTGGGACAAGTGTCTAGTTTAAATTTAAAAAAAATTTATTAAACCCCACCCTTTTTCTAAATTGATTTGGGAAAAATTAAATTTTCCCTAAGTATCCCCCAAGTGATACTTTTACTACAAGGGGTTTTTCCTTTGTGGAAAAAGTGTAAAAAGGGGGAAAAAAATTGTGATAAAATGATCAAAAAAGGGATAAAAAGGGGGGGAAAAAAAAGGGTTTAAAAAAGGGGGAGAAAAGGTTTTTGAAAATTAAAAAATTTAAAAAATTAAGCACAAAATAGGGGGAGCAAGCCAAATAACAATTGTTGCATTTTTGTGCATTCACACATATGTTTGTTTGCATTTTTATCAAATTTCAAATGATTTTCTTGTGGGTTTAATGCCAAATTTTTTAATCTTGATTGATTTTTTTGATCACTAGCATGAATGGGTGTTAGCTAGAACCATAGAATATATTAAATTCTTTTTCCCAATTTGGGATCGAGCAAACCATGTTGCAAAGGGGAAGGATGATTGGCGCACTTCAAATTGGAAACACGCTTCAAAGGCCCAAATCTCTTTTTACCTTAGCACATGTCATATTTTGCTAGTTGTTCACCCCAAAAAAAGGGTTTTATCTAAGCATATGTCAAAGCTTTTGACTCATAATCATAAGAAGTGCACATATGGGGGGGGTTTTTAAACACTATCAAACCAACTTAGAAATATTGCCACCTTTGTCTTCTTTCCTTGGGTTCTCAAGGGTGTCAAAATTTTCAATTTTGAATCAAAATCATATTTCATATCTTTATACGGGTTGTCATCAATTCCCAAAAAAGGGGGAAAGATTGAGAATCTCTAGTGTTTTGGAAAATTGTTTGAAACCAAAAGTACTAACCTAGCTCTAAGTGTTGAGTGGGTCTAAACCCCACATAAAAAAATGAGGGAAAATTAAATGGAGCAAGAAAGGAAGAAAAGTGATTGAAAAGAGCTCAACAAAAGAAAAAGAAAGTGAAAAGACCCTAAGAATTAAAGGGCAAAGGTAAAAATGTTGGGGGCTTTTTTTTTGGTGATAAAGACACCAAGTGGGTGTGACACTTTTGGGAAAGAAACCCGTACTTTTAAAGGGGGGAAAAATCAAAAGTTTTTAGGTTTTCAAGTGCCCCTGGGGTGTTATCTATATTGCATATGCATTTAGGGCCCAGTGACTTCACCCCTGCTAATTGACAAAAAAAAAATCCAAAAAAATGCTCACTAAATTTGGGTACTTAGTGCTTGGGAATTTAAACAAAGGTGGAAGAAGAGAGACCCCCGGAAAGGGTCGGGCGCGAAAACAGGCGCCGGGCGTTTTCCGACGCGGGACATGGGTCCCGGGGCTGGGAAATTTAAACCCCCCAGCGTCCGTTGGGCCTTCCGAAAATTCAAAAGGGAAATTCCCGACGGTGAAAAAGGGGCAAAGGGGCCGTCGGGCCCCCCCCTTTTTTTTTCCCGAAGGCCCCAAAAGGGCAGTTCGAAAACTGGGCCGGGCGCTGAGGGGGGGGCTCGGGCCTGGGGACGGAGCGTCCTCGGACCCCGGGCAGCCCCCAAAGGCTATTCTAAAAAGGCGTTGGGCGCTGCGAGGAAACGTCCCTCCACCCTTTTAAAAACGTTTTCGCCAAACCCTTTTTACCCAACAGGGTTTTGGCTTAAGGGGGCTATAAATAAGTTTTTGGCGGCTTTGGGGGGGTTTTTCTCGGGAAATTTTAACACCCTTTTAAACCCCATTTAGCTAACAAACTCCCTCCCACTCATCTCCATGCTTGTTAGTGAAAACCCCAAAAAGATTGATGATCCAAGTGCATTTCGATATAGCTTCATCTAGTGGCACTTGGAACGTTCTTGCTGCGGATTTTTTTTCTCTTTGGGGTTTTCCATCACCCCAGACGGGTTTGGGGCAGCGGGGTGTTTGAGAAGCTTGGTGTTGTGCTTCCCTCACTACAAGTTGATTGTGAGGGGGTTTTTGTGCCTTCCCCCGGGGGGGATCCCCAAAAGGGAACTCTAGTGGATTGGGTCGTGGCGTTTCAAAGCCTCATCTTTTGTTGGTTTGGGCCCCGGTGACGGGGTTTTCTGTGATGCCCAAATTTGCCGGTGAACCTCCAAGGGGAGTGTCTTTCCACAACGGGGACTAATATTGGCAAACTAGTGAACCTCGGAAAAAAAAATCAAGTTCAAATTTTTTTCTTGTGATTGATTGGTTTTTTTTGGTATTTACTTGATTGGTTCCTCCCTCCTCTCCCCGGCGGTATAAAATTTTCTCCTTTCCCATCTTTGCTTCCTTATTTGTCTTTTATAGTTATTGGTTGTTCCTAGAGGGCTATAAAATTTGGTAGGCATGTGTGATCTAGGCTTATTAGGATAGAAATTGTGGTTAGGTGGCTTTGCATCCCTAGTAGGCTAGTGAAGTCAAGTTTCGCCTCATTGATCTAATTGTTGTTGATTTTGTTTTTAGTTTTCGTTTAGGCTATTCCCCCCCCTCTAGCCATCACTTGGACCTTTCCCAAGTGACGAATAGGACATTTGAGGGGGAAAAATGAGGAAGGGAAATGCACCCCAAGGACATCCTTTTTCCTCTCACAGGATACGAGATCTAGCTACCCACCAAGGTTCCCAAAAATATTATCCAAAAGAAAACCCGTTCCCCGAGGCCTGAAAAAGTAAGGATTTCCCCCTTTTAATTAAGACCTTAAATTGGCGTTGATGACATGAACTGACAATAGAGTTCAAGTGGCAAGATACTCTCCCAAATATGACACCCACTCCGAGTGGGTAGGTAGAAACGGATACTCCCATTCTTCTATTGCCCCTCCTCGGAGGTAGGGTTATCTTTCTCACCACAATAACAACTCCCAAACCCTACCTCCTAAAAAAACGAAGGTATCCAAATAAACTTTCAATTATAATCTCCAAACCACCCAAACATGCTGCAAAAACGGTTGATTGTGCCCATGATATTAGTTTTATGAAGATGATTTAAATATGAAGGTTTAGGCTAAGGGTTTCATCAAACCCCACAGCGAAAGCGGGATGTGCTGTCTCTTGGCTTGTGTTGCGTAAGTGTTGTTTTGGAGGTGGTAGTCGATGGTGAGGAGAAGGTAAGTAGGACGTGTCGTCCCGATGGACAAAGAGCGGTGAAGGTTGGATTGGGGCTTGGCCCGACGGAGGGGGGGGAGGACTAACCGCAGTGTTGACATTTGGGGGCATCGACAAGAAAGAGAAGACATGGAGGTGACCGGTGTGACCAAGTTAAGACGCGGACAAGTAAGCGGGCGGGAAGGCTCTAGATGATTTGGGCTAAAGCGGCGGGACATAGTGACACTGTCGAGGAGAGGGGGGGGTATGGAGTACGCTATCACGGGGGGTTTTGGGTGATTGACAGTCCGGTTATGCCCCGGAGTCAGGGGCCCGGGTGAGTGTGGTTAGCAAACAAAATAGTCATTGGACAAGTGCCCGGCACGCTTATACAAAAATGATTTTGCAAGACCTCTCAAAAATGGCATCAGAGGGGCGTTTTAAATCGCTCATTTAAATGCATCGTTAAACCCAAAAAGGCGGTCTTTTTGCAAAACCCGGGCGATCATATTCAACTCCCTGGTTTTAATTGATTTATAGGGCGGGTCTCATAAAAAAAACCCCCGCCTGCAAAAAATCCTATTTCCGGGGCCCCACAAAAGCCCATTCCATCCCACTATCGGGTTCATATATATCATCGGGGGGAGGGAGTTGGGTTATGGAGGTTCCTAGCACCCTCCCCCGCCCCGGCCTCCCTCCGCCTAGACTTCCCCTTCCCCCCTCTACCCGATTCTCCCCCCCTCAGCGGTGGCTGCCGGGCGCCCGGGGCCCCCTCGGCACAAGATTGGCGGCAGCCTTCCCAACCGCCCGGGAAGCCGAAGCCCCCCACAACCCGGGGTCCCGGCACCCCTCCTTGCGGTTCCCCCTCTACCTTTGGCGGGGTGGGAGAGGACGAGGATCCCCGGGGGGGAGGCGCCCGCCCACCCCCCCTGACGGCGGTTTTCCGTAG
>CM039124.1:13788559-13817006 GCA_022036555.1 Microstegium vimineum | reverse complement strand
TAAGTTGATGTGGAGGTAAGAGACAATAAAAGAGATTAACATATACTAGTGGACTCACATGCTTCTCTCACATGATCTTGGGCTACGTGAAATAGATAGACTATTTGCTTGTAGCTAGTGACTACTCTCTCTTCTACTTTTTGCTTGTCATGTCACATCTAGCTAGCTAAATAGCTAACCATTGCGGACGCTCTAAGAGCAAGTTTAATAGTCACAGCCAGCTGCTGACTGTAAAGGGTCTTACAGCTCACTCATATAATAATTATTTCTTCACAATCAATGCATGACCTATATGTTTCTCTCACAGTTTCTTTGGTTCTTGTGTCCAACCTGACTGTAAGCTTACATCCCACTTCTCCTCTCTCTCCTCCACCTCAGTATTCAATCTGCTTGCAGCCCATTAGTATACTTGCTCTAACTGTTAGCTAAGATGGCATCGTTTTCACACTGTCATGTTATATGAAATAAAATGGAGGTTGAATGAAATATTTAGTTTTAATTGAGAGTTTCATTTTATAATTTTATAGATTATAGATATTTAATTTCATGATTTATAGAGAGTTGATAATCATGTCAAAAAAGTTTGATTTACATGACACATACTCTCTCCATACTAAAAAAACTTATCGTTTAGGATAAATTTTTAGTCAAACATTAGGAATATAAATCATGAATAACTTTTAAGTTATTGATTTTGAAAATGTGCAAATCATATCAATAGATTTGTCTTGAAAAATACTTTCATACAACTATACATATATTATATTTCAATAAATATTTTTCAAAAATAAGCGATCAAAGTTACATTTTAGAGACCGTATCGTTTTCTAAAATGACAAGTTTTTTAGTATAGAGGGAATGTTTTTTTTATCTCTCTTCTTAAATACACTGTCATATCATCAAACATGTCTATGTAACAATATATTTAATGTACATAAATTTCATATAAAACTCCAACTGAGAATGGTCTAAATAAGTAGGAGCAACTCCAACGTGACCCTCCTACTTAAGCCCCCTAAGCAAATATGGGTCCTCAAGTAAATAAAATTGTGTTCCGGCAAGGTTTCTCGTTAAGCCCTGAAATTTAGGTCCCAAATACTCCTCAGGATACCATTTATATGGACTCAGATTGTACTCCCTCTATATCCGAATTAGTTGACGTTTATGACATGATTGTGGTTATTAAAGAGTGATTAATTAGATGATATTTTTTTCTCCTTTGCCCTTATTAAATAGTGAAATCAATCACGTACTCCAGAACGACAGTCTTTGTGAAAACTAGCCTAGAGGCCAAAACGACAATTAATCTAAGTGTGGAGGGAGTACCTGTTTTTTCCCAAGCGCACATGGAAGAACCATCACCTCCACTCAGCTTGAGCATTCGGTATTATTCGAACCGATTGGTTTGGTACTTCGGTTCCTCAGTAAATTTGGTTCCTCAGAAAATAGGTATTGATTGGTTCTGTCGGATAACTAGAAATAGGGTACCCAATTTACCGCACTCCGCAAAAACAAAATCACCCTCGGGGGCTTCCCGCCCCCAAATCAACCAAGACCGCTACTTCCCCTCGGAGGATCTTCGCCTCGCCCGAGCTAGGGTGACGTCATCCGTGACGCCACCTATCCTCAGGGGCTCCTTCGCATCCTCAGAGGATCTTCGCCTCGCCCGAGCTAGGGAGACGTCATCCGCGACACCTTCTACCTTCGGGGGCTCCTTCACCTCGCCCGAGCTAAGGAGGCGTCATCTGTGACATCATTTGCCCTCGGAGACTCCTTCGTCTCGTCCGAGCACAGGAGACGTCATCCGTGACGTCACCCACCCTCGGGGACTCTTCCGCCTCGTCCGAACCAGGGCGACGTCATCTGTGACGTTTCCCTGCCCTTGGAGGTCTCATCACCACCAATGGCCAGGGACGTCCTAGCCCATATAGTCAAAAGGTCCACAATGTCCTCCGTCCTCAGGGATGGGATTCCAAGGCATGAGGAGCCATGCCTACCCATGTTTCCCCCTGCGGTACAAGGCTCTGTGCTGCCTAACCGACGACTTACACACACTACACCTTCGCCATACCTCCGACGGACACTCGAACAGGGATTAGGGCGTCATCAGCCCTGTACGACGGAACGCGAGGGTGCTTGGTCCTGTGCGACCAGCCCCCTCCCATGCCCAGGTAAGGGAACAACGGAGTTCCCGGTCTCGAGGCGCATGACAACAACACAACAAGGACGAACAGGACCCGGACATGTGTCTACTGGCGCAATCTTCCTCAGGAAGGAAGACAGAAAGAAGACAAAGCTCTCTCACGGCAGCAGCCCAAGCCGGGTCCACGTTCTCTCTCTCTACTGTATTCCTCCATCTCTCCCTACGTATAAAGGAGGAGAATGAACCTCCAATCCTACTCTCTCGACATCCCAACACTCATTCACACACACTCAAACTCGCATTCACGCGAATACACATAAGAACCAAGAACCTCAAATGCACGAGACCTGGGAACCGGCTTCCCTCTCTCACCTAAGTTTGTAGCTCCCCTCTATGAGCCCTCCGCGCTCGGTAACACGACTCCGCAGCACACTGGACGTAGGGCGTTAGTGCCCGAACCAGTATAAATCTCCGTGTTCTCCGAGCGTAACCATCCCTCCGAACTCCGACATGCTTAGAAATTTACTCGTTGACCGTCTAGACACCGCCATTTTAGACACCGACAGATTCCTTTCTAAAACTCGGTACTAAGGAAATTCGGTTTCAGTATTTTTGATTCAGTTTCACTGTTCACCGAAAGTATTAAACTAGTCATAGAGACATGTAATAGCAGGCTCAAAAGCCAATTTTATCATAATTTTGAAATGATTTTGTAGATAATTATAGTGCCAAATACGTACATATAAAGGTTCACAAGACTATAAGAGTAGAGCACCACAAATACATAATGCAATAATCTACAATAGCATAATCAATATTATAACAATACTTATACTCAACAAATTTGGGTAAATTCGGTAAACTGAGGTAAAGAACCGAATCTACCTCGGTAAATTTAGATCCTGAGAATTAGAAACTGAACATGTTACCGAAATTTTTGGTTTCTATATTTCCGGTTCGATTTTATTAGTATTTTCGGTTCTGTATTTGGTTCTCGGTCAGCCTGGGCGTTCGGTAAATACCGAACCGATCGGTTCGGTTCTTCGGTACCTAAGCAAATTTGGTTACTCGAAAACTGGTACCGATCGGTTCCTAAAAAAATTCTGGTTCGGTTTTATTAGTATTTTCGGTTCTTTATTTGGTTCTCGGTCAGCCTGGGCATTCGGTAAATACCGAACCGATCGGTTTGGTTCTTTGGTACCTAAGCAAATTTGGTTCCTCGAAAACTGGTACCGATCGGTTCCTAAAAAAATTGGTACGGTATCGGTACTTTCGGTTCGGTTTCGGTATTTGCCGAACAGTACCGAACTAAGCACAGATATATTTAACAACATGTTTAAAAGTTATTTTTGACATGATTTTATAGAGAATAATAGTGCAAAATAAATATATATTTAAAAGTCCATAAGATTATAGGAGTGGGAGTACCAAAAATACATAATATAATAGTTTATAATAATACAATTAGTAGTATAACAACACTCAAACTTATCACGTTTCATGCAAATTCAGTAAATTCGGTTCCCCAGGTAAATTTGGTTCCTGGAAACTTGAAACCGAATAGGGAACCGAATATTTCGGTGACGGTATTTTCGATTCGGTTCTCGGTATTTTCGGTTCGGTATTCGGTTCTCGGTATTTCGTGCCCAGGGCTAAGCTTCGCACAAGTGCATTGCCATGCCTCCCCTCCACCATGCAGGAGTGGCCCTGGTTGTCCACTGTGTTGCGCCGACCACCACACTCCTCTCTGGCTAACCCCTTCCCAATGGTTTTGCTTGGCATGCCCCTCCATGTGGCGGCGAGTTCGACAATCGAACGAGTGCTTCGATTGAGGCGGGAGTGTGCACTCTACTTCCCCGGCCATGCACACGATGCCACCAGTGATTCGGTTCGTAGCCCTAGGGCTCATCTTATTCTTTGAGTTGGGGTTTTCGGTGCGTGCTGATGTGCCAATCCAACCGACCCAAGTTATTTTTGGTCTTTTTTTTTGCTAAATGGATGTTTTATCTTTTTTTTAATATAGTTGACAACTCTCCTTATTAGTTTTTTTAAAAAATATGTAGGCATGATCTTCTTGCGGTGAACCCATGGTTTGTTGCTTGCTAACTTCGTAGGCACACAATGCAAACCAAGTCAAGCATTCAAAGGAGCGCAATGGCGGTGAGCAGCAGTGCACCACCTAGGTTGTCATTGAGGGAACTTATAGTCGTAACTCAACGAGCTGTGGACAACATTGGCTGTAGTTGGGCTAGACGGGAAAGCTTTCAACACACACGGACGTCCGATTGTGAAGGAAGGATGCTCCTTTTTCGACTGCACCCTACAGTCATCTCTAAGTCCAAGTTAAAGGGTCTGATTTTAACTGATTAAATAGTATTCTTTTTCACATAACACTATTTAATCAACCAAAATCAATCAGTTTTTATGGCCGAACAGAGCCCTCGTTCCACCATCAAGGGAGGCATTAATTACCCTGCTCTTACAGTATTTTGTGGCGGTCTATATGTAGTACCTCTCCATACTCAAAAATCTTATCATTTAGGATAAAGTTTTAGTCAAACATTGAGAATATAAATTATGAATAACTTTTAAATTGATGAATTTGAAAATGTGAAAATCATATCAATAGATTTATCTTGGAAAATATTTTTATAAAAATATACATATATTATATTTTAATAATTATTTTTCAAAAAAAAAGTGATCAAAGTTACAGTTTAAAGATCATACCGTTTTCTAAAACGCCAAATATTTCGAGTATGGAGAGAGTATTCACCAACCAAACAGCTATTCCCGTATATGGCTACCAGACTTTGTGCCGAGGCGCCGCGGCGGAACCAAAGCACGCCCGAAACCTGCCTCGCCGCCTAATTCCTGCACTAGATCACGGGCCATTTACTGCTGATTTGCTGAATCCCAACGAGTCCAGCAAAGAACCAGCAGCTAGCGTCGAAACGAAACGTCGTTCCTCGGGCACATGCAATTCGGTTGCTGTCCTGTCTCTTCTTTTTTTAGCCTTCTCTCTCCTTTCGCTACGTCTTTCTGTTTGGTACTATGCTCCTGTACTACAGTAGTAGTACTACTAGTTTGGTACCGGTACACTGCTGCCACTCCATCAGCGCAGGGTGCGTGCCACTGCCCCAGGTTGGGCCGGTTGCACTACGTCTACACTACACTGATGGGAGTGGGTCAGTGGGAGTGTTGTGACTGGCTGACTGCTCAATCAGATTCAACGTTTCCTAGCTACTGCTGCCAATCATGGTGGGGATAAGTGAGTGCGGCACCAACTCACGCGGCGACTTTGATTTGACGCGCAGTTCACAAGTGCTCGTCCAATATATAGTAATGTACTCCTACGGGCTACGGATTAATTATCTAAATACAAATATACATAAGTGCAGATGTAGGAGTACACTATATAAGTGTAATGTACTCCTACGGGCTACGGAGTAATGTAGTCACGCGGGCAATCCCAATAATGTATTGATGATGATTTCTATCTTCATTAAATGACTTGTCACGTATGCAAAATGCTAACATTGTAACCTAATTAATGATGAAAGAGAGCACAAATCCTAGACCTGGTTTCTTCATGAAGAAATCAGATCTTCACTCTACCCAATGCACCAAGAAACTATGAAATCACCATTGGGAAGAAACTACCAGTTTCTAGGGCGCTCGTGACACACTCTCATTGGAGGAAGAAGGTAGAGTTAAGAGAGAGAAAGAGAAAATAATTATTACTCACCTCCATTGTGAAAGATAGTTTCTATAGATGATTTCTTGTGCTATGAAAATCGTGTCAGTTTTTTTCATTGGGACTGCCCTAAACAATGCAAAGTATATCTAACAACATATAGGACATATTTAGATTTGTGGCGGGCTCGCCTCGCTTCACCTTGCTAGGCAATATTTTGTCTGAGTGCTTTTACTTTGCCTAGTGTTATTGTCTTTACACTTGGTAAACCTATCGGTTTGCCGAGTACCCGAGTTTTGGCACTAGCCAAGAAACACTCGGGATATCACAAATTTCCTGTAGTATCAACTTCTCCTGTACTCGATCGTACACTAGTACATAACACGTACAACTTCTCCTGTAGAAAAAATAGGACAAAAGATATGCACTCCACAAAAGGAAACCTGTAGTATCATGAAGAAATCAACTTCTCCTGTACTCGGCATATCCCTTTAGTCCCGGTTTCCCAACCGGGAACAAGAATGCGGGACTAAAGGTGACACCCTTTAGTCCCGGACTAAAGAAGGCCTTTTAGTCCCGGTTCGTAATAAGATCCGGGAGTGAAGGGTGCTTCCCCACGTGCAGCCCTGTTGCCATCTTTAGTCCCGGTTCTTATTACGAACCGGTAATAAAGGTTCGTCTCCTTTTTGTCCTATTTTTTCTTTTTCCTTTTTTGTTTCTTTTCATTTCATATTAGTTAGGGTTTTAGAATATGTTTTCGAAGGCGCATTCTATGCTGCTATATATATACGCGTATATATTTTGAGCATATATAAATGACATAATTATAGTACGAAACTATATATATACTAGAGAGGTAATTAATATTACACAATTTATATACACACGAGATATGTCTTTGATATTGGATAACATCTAATACAAATTAGACTTAATCTTGGTTGGGCAAGATTTTTTCTTTTGGGTCGTAGTAGTGCTTTCCATTGGGTTGTATGACTTCGTCCACAATAAATCCTGCAATCGTCTCGACAATTGCATTGATCTTGTCTGATTGTAAAACTTTTGCCGCCAACCAATCAGACTTCAGTTTGAATCAAAGTAAAGAAAATGTATTAGTATAGATATATATACGACTAACTACGAATATGTACCAACAATAGTAAGAAATCAATTGTGAAACATACCTTAAGTTTCTCTAGTCTAGGTCTACTCGTGCATGCCTTGATGAACTCACACACATACACTACTATAGAATTATTTACCGCAACGGCCAAAAGTAATTTACCGCAGCGGGCAGCAGCGTCCGCTTGTGCTATCACGCTGCGGTAAAGAATCAGTTAACTGCAACGGGCAAAAGGGCCCGCTGCGGTAAAGATTTTGAAAAAACAAAAAAAACCCTAGATAGGCCCGTCGAGCCCATCCACGGGCCCGACGAGCCCATCTAGGGTTGCTGGCTTGCTGCACTGCAGCCGCCGCCGCCGGATCCGGGCAGAATCGCCGCCTCCGCCGTCTCTACTGGCTGGATCCGCGCCTCCACCGGCCGGATTCGGACCTCCACCGACCGGATCCGGGCTGGAGCTCCTTGCGCTGCGCGCCGCCGTTGGAGGGGGAGTGCCGCCGCCGCGAGCCTACACCGCCGCGCGCCCGTGCTGCCTCGTGCTCGCGCGCGCGAGCCCGCGCAGCCGCCTCGTGCCCGGGCAGCCGCCTCGCGCCCACGCCACCGCCGCACGGATCCTCCTGCTGCCCTGCCGAATACGCCACCGCTGCCGGGAGGAGGAGGAGGCTTGGGAGGAGAAGGACCGGGAGGAGAGGAAGATGGCGGCGACGGAAGATGGCTTAGGAGGAGAACGACCGAGTGCGGGAGGAGGAGGAAGGGGGCGAGGTCGGGAGGCCGCGGGTCGGGTGGAGGCCGAGTGGGATGAGAGGCCGGGTGGATGAGACTGGTGGAAACCCTAGACCTTTGAATATATACATAGATGTGTTATTGGGCCCTCTGAATTTTTGGGTTGGGCCTGGATTTACCGTAGCGGGCCTTATAAGATGTCCGCTGCGGTAAATCGTGGCGATTTACCGCAGCAGACGCTTAAGATGTCCGCTTCTGGGCTTCAAATGCCAACGTTGCGGTAAATGAATCCTGTAGTAGTGATAGTATCCGCACAAATTATTCCCCGGTTCCTGCCGCAAACACCACTTTACGAGAAAAAGAAACCTCTCATTATCTAGTGAAGACACACTCACATTATCAAGTTCATGAAAATTGTATATATATATATATATATCTAGTAGTACTTACTTGGGTTAATACTACGTTCAGTGGCGCTTTACGATCAGTGCGGTGATCTTGAATGAATTTTGCCCAAACACTAGCAACAAAGTTTTGAAGATTGTTAATTAACCTTAAAGATTTAAGAGAGCAATAAAGAATTTGGTTCATGACCGATATTAAATTACCTCTGGATAATGTCTATCATGTCTTGATAATCGACTCGATCTTTTCTCAATGAGTCTAATATTATTAATTGATTATTGTCCAGATAGATGACCATCAAGATCCAGTGAAAGCTGCATATATGTTTATAGCATATGAAGTCATATAATTCAATAACTATATATGGGTCAAGTAATTAAGGGAAATAAAATGTGCACACTCACTTGAAGTTATACGGGAAGAGTATTGATTTCTTGTCCTTTTGGTGAACTAAGAACCTCATGAGATTCTTCTCAGGAGTAACTTGGTCTTTGAATACAATGTATGGATCAACAAAACCGATAGTATTGTCCTTTATTTTTCTGAGCCTGTTCATCTCATGTCTACATACATATATAGTGTAAGGATGACTCTATATATACAACACATGCAAGTTACTTTAGTAATAATAGAAACAATGCAATCCCACTTATAGACAAAAGCAGCTGAGGAGAGATTTGTCGAGGGCATCATGGTGGCATAGTTGGTGTATTTCTGAGAAGTTAATATGTATGATGTCATCGCCACAGAAGAAGTGTCGTTGTCTGACTCTGAGAAGAAGCCATTGCTCGTTCCTTTTACATGCCTCTAAGTACCACTTGTTCAACATTTACATTTGTGTGTCGTGATCTCTTTGTGCGGCATCAGGATTGAATAAACTATTGCCATATTTATAAATCTTCCAAGGATCAACTTCTGGGGCAGAGTCGATTTCGCCACCATAGAGAATTTGGTTTATGTCAAGACCAGTTTCGATGTAGAAAGTAGCAAGTTGCTCTATGTTGACCTCTCCATCTTGGTTCATAAATGTTCCATACTCATCACAAACAACTAGTGGAGGAATTGATTTTGATGAGTCTCCGAGTTGTGTAACATCTTTCCCTGCTTTCTTCTTACTTGTCGTCGCCGCCTTCATGAGAGTGCGGTCATAGTCTGTTGTTGGCGGTGGCTTACGAGATTCACGCAACTCTTTCTTCTTTTGGTCCAGCTTCTTTCTTAGTTCTTTCTGAAGAAGGTAGTGCAGATTTGGAGGGTTTCGCCTAGCTTCATTTTGCTTTCTCAAATTTGAAAAGAACTGTGCCACTTGTTCTTTAGAACTAGCAATAATTTCTTCATCCGTCTTTTCATAAGGCAACTTTTGGGGAATAGGCTTTGTTTTACTCCCGGAGGCTGCCCTCTTCGCCGATTGGTATGAAGACTTCGTCGATTGTGATGGGGCAGACCTCTTAGCCGCAGACTTCTTTGTCAACTCAGGCTGAGGTGGCGGAGGGGTTGGAGACCTCCTTGCTGGTGTTGGAGATCGCCTTGGAGACGACTGCTGCGGTGGCGGTGTTGGAGACCTTCTTGCCGGTGTTGGAGATCGCCTTGGAGACGGCTACTACGGCGGCGACGTTGGAGACCTCCTTGCTGGTGTTGGAGATCGTTGCCTTGGAGACGGCTGATGTGGCGTTGGAGACCTCCTTGGAGACGGCTGCTGTGGCGGTGGCGGTGGAGACCTCCTCGGAGCACTATGCTGATCCGAGGACCTGCTGCTATATATGACAAAACAAAATTAGAGAACATGAGTGTATACCTGTTTAGTCAGTATATAAAATTGCTCACAACACTATCATACGTACCTATGGTGAGGTAGTTTAGGAGGCGATGCCCCGGGAATAACAATGTATCTCTTGCGCAATAGAATAAATGCATGCTCCGCTTCTCCGAGAGTCTTCTCCCCATCACCTCCTGGAATGTCAAGAGCCACTCTGTTGAGTCCTTTAAGAACTCTATCCACGGAGACGCTAGCATATCCAGGTGATATTATTTGACAATGCATTCTTGGTGTTCTAGTAGGGTCAATAGGGGAAACAACACCGGCAGCAACCATGATGCTGCCATTATCCTTTGGAATGTGCAGCTCACATGCGGTAAGAGGTACAGTAATGTCATCCACAGGGAAGCGCAAGCCTACATCATCTGGTAGCTCTGTGGAAGCACAACTACTTAGAATCTGGTTAGTAGGGCTACCTCCCGGTTGTGATGCTGACGACTGTCGTTGCGAAATATTACTCAATGCTATTTGCACTTGTCGTTTAATTTCTTCCCGCATCCTCGACTCATTAGTTTTTTCTCGGTCCTGAGATTCAAGGACCGCCATCTCCAACCTTCGCAACCGCTTGTTCTCCTCATCCTTCTTTCTCTGGCGGCTTCTATATGTGGTTGTGTCCTCAGGAAAGCCATGCTGCCAAGAGATGGCCCCTTTGCCTCTTGTTCTTCCACCGTGTTCAGCTGTTTGGAGGGCATATGTTAGTTCATCCTTTTCTCTGTTCGGCTTGAACGCACCACTAGCAGAAGCCATTATAGCCTAACAAAGTCTTTCTGCTGCCTCCCGAATCCTTTCACCATAAACTAAGCCCCCGGTTTCTAGGTTAAGTGATCCACCATGCGCAAAGAACCAATTCTTATAGCGTTCGGGCCAATCAAGTGAAGCTGGTATGATCTTCTTTTCAATTAGCATCGATTCTACCTTTTCCCACTTTACCTTGGCACTCTTGTAGCCACCTGACCCCAAGTGATGGTGGTATTCCTTTTGTTGGGCGTTCTGTCGGTTCCTTCGTATCCGCTCTGTACCCTCTTCTGATGTCTTGTATTGAACAAATTCATCCCAATAAGGCCTCAACTTTGATAGCGGACCCCTAGTGTTGAAATTTGGTGTCACATTCTTCTTAACATAATCATTGTATAACTTTTTCTTCCAAGACTGGAACTGGGTGGCCATCTTCTTCATAGCCCACTTCTTAACTAACTCCTTCATATCAGCATCATCTGTTTCAAGCATGAAATATTGGAGAATATCATCCCAGATAAGGGTCTTGTCTAAATTAGAGACAAAACTAATATGAGGAGAATTTGTCTTCTCTTTCCATTCACGGGCATTGATCGGAAGTCTGTCCCTTACTAGGTAACCACAGTGATTAACAAATTTCTTCGCATGTTCTCCAAGTGGTTCTCCCATAGTTTCATTGAACTCTGTTATTACGTAACGACCCTCCACCGGCTTTGCCGGGCCTCGTACCTTTCGACTCGTATACACATATACATTAATTAATCACCAATATGTATATATTAGCTACATAGAAGATGGATTAATACAATGATCAAGTATATACCTCGCCAGTGAAGTCATCTTGTACGACATTTCCTGGTTCATTTCCAAGATTCAAGTATTGACTCCCGTCATCCGCATCAACATTATCATCGTCCGCGGCGGCGGAGTTGATAAGATCCATCATGGCATCCTCCATCATGTCATCATTGGGGTCGGCCATATCTAAAGTATATATACATGAAGAAATTTAAATTCTAATAATGAATGATATCTAGCTAATTAATATACATGAATTCTAAGGAGCCAAATTAACGAGCCCTAATAGATATTCTTAAAAATATGAAGGATATCTAATATAAATTCTAGTTATAAAAACATTTGCACATTTGCATATCTATCTATATACATTAAGGATCACACACACACATTTGCACAAAAACATTAAGGATCACACACACATATCTATCTCGCATAGTATAGAACATATTGTTGATGAAAAAACATATTATTATAGATGTGTGTAATAACAAAAACATGAATTGATATGTCTAATAAAAAAACATGAACGTTTATATATATATATGTCATCTTCCATTTAATTAAACTATATATATTTATTTACATTTACATATAATTAAATTAGACAACTTAGCTAATTTCTAACTTAGCTATTTTGTAACTTCATTTAATTAGACAAACACACACACCCTCTGTTTTTGCTTTTTGCCGGCGCCGAGTTAGCTGGCCGGCGGGGCCGCGTGGAGGGGCCGGCGCAGCCGGATCAGAGATGGCGCCAGAGGCCGGGGCGGCTGAGGCGCGACGGCGAGGAGGAAGGCTGCACACCCACCCAGGCGCCCGGCCGACGGCGAGGAGGAAGAAGGGCGCCGGGCGCGCGCGCATGTAGATCGAGGGTCGACACGGCCGGATCGGGAGCACGCCGGATGCCAGGGAGGCTGAGGCAGCCCCGCGCGCGGCAGACGACGTGCGGCGTGAGGTTGGGGCGAGGTCGGCCGGGGCGCCGCCGGTGGCAAGGACGACGAGGGCGCGGCGGCGGCCGCCGCGTACGACCTGGGCGCGGTGGTGGTGCGCGCGGAGCTTGCGCGGGGCGGGTGGAGGGCCGGAGGAGGGCGTGGGGGCGCCGCCGGCAGACGGAGAGACGACGATGGCGGCGTAGACGAGCTAGCAGAGCTGTGGGAGAGACGATGGATCGCGACTTAGCGGCGGCGGCGCAGGGCTCAGCATTTATATGCCCAGACCTTTAGTCCCGGTTGGAAACCCTACCCGTTACTAAAGACCCTTTAGTCCCGGCTGGTGTTACCAGCCGGGACTAAAGCTCTCTGCCTTTTTGGCGGCAACTGAAAAGCAGAGACCTTTAGTCCCAGTTGGTGTTACCAGCCGGGACTAAAGGTCCCTTTCTGTTCCCTTTCCGTCGGCTTTCAAAGGAAATTTTGGTTTTTTGGATATATTTTATTGTAATTTGTTTTTTACACTTGTTAATTAAATAATAAATCAATTATTAGGCATAATATTGTTTTAAAAGCACCATTATTTGGTTTCTACTTTATTCTTTGAAGGAAAAGCCTTAAACTTTAAAATTATTTTGTTTTCCTTTTATTTTGGTCATCGTAATATAACCATTAATCACTAATTGCTTAATGCAAAAATGTTTTTTTCAATGTAAATCCTTTAAACTATATGTTTTGGATAGGATATTAGTTTTCGCAGTATCGTAGCGTTAAAATTTTGGTTTTTCACCAAATTATTTCCAAAAACGCATGTGGGAATGTAAACACATGATCGAGCCATATATTGAGCAATCATACAGTAGCATGATGCTAAAATTACACATATTGAGCCATATATTGAGCAATCATACAATATATATTAAGTGATGGCAACAACAACAAGCTTGTTCCTAATGTATGTCCCTTGGTCATGATCACTGCGTAACCATGGAGTGTCTTCATTATTTAGCATGATGCTTGGGTCTTTGTTTACTACAAACATTTGGAGTTGGTCGTCCTTTTCATAATCCTCTGACAAGTCTGACCTGTCCTCGATTCCCACGATGTTTATTTTCCCTGAAAGAACAATGTGGCGTTTTGGCTCACTTTTTGAGTTGTCGTTTCCCCCTCTCTTTGGTTTCGTACACATATCCTTTACGTAGAACACCTGATTCATATCCTTGGCTAAGACAAATGGTTGTCTCTGTACCCAAGATTGTTGAGATCCACGGTTGTCATTCCATAGTCATTGTCAACTGTTACCCCACCTCCAGTCACCTTCACCCATTAGCACCGAAACAAAGCGACCTTAAAAGTGGGTCCGTAGTCTAGTTCCCATATCTCTATTATGCGGCCATAATATGTTTGCTTATTCTCACTCGGGTCCGTGACATAAATGCGGACACCACTGTTTTGGTTGTTTTTATCTTGAGTTACTGTATAAAATGTATTCCCATTTATCTGGTACCCTTTGTTTTTGACGATATGCCACGATGGTTCCCTGGCCAACAAGTACAATTGCTCATCAAGACTCTCATCACCTTGACATTTTTTCCGTAGCCAACCACCAAAAGTTTGCATGTGCTCACGAGTAATCCAATGTTTAGTTCTCCCTGGAAACTGGGACCTTAGGATGCCCTTGTGTTCCTCGATATATGGATCCACCAAGGAGGAGTTTTGTAGAATGGTGTAGTGTTCTTTATTGAAACAATCGTCCTCCGCACCGACATATGCTTTTTTCCCTAGTGTCCCCTTTCCACTTAGTCTCCCCTCGTATCGCGATTCAGGAACCCCAATCGGGTCAAGGTCTGGAATAAAATCAACACAAAACTCAATAACCACCTCTGTCCCGTACCCCTTGGCCATGCTTCCTTCTGGACGAGCACGATTGTGAACGTATTTCTTCAGGACTCCCATGAACCTCTCAAAGGGAAACATATTGTGTAGAAACACGGGACCAAGAATACTAATCTCCTTGACCAGGTGAACTAGGAGGTGCGTCATGATATTATAGAAGGATGGGGGGAACACCAACTCAAAGCTGACAAGACACTAAACCACATCATTTTGTAGCTTTGCCAGATCTCCTGGATTGATTGCCTTATGAGAAATTGCATTGAGGAATGCACATAGCTTCACAGTGGCTAAACGTACATTTGGAGGTAGAATTCCTCTTAATGCAACTGGAAGCAATTGTGTCATAAGCACGTGGCAGTCATGAGACTTTAAGTTTAGAAATTTCTTCTCTGACATACTTATTATACCCTTTATGTTCGAGGAGAATCCAGATGGGACCTTAATGGTATCTAGACATTCGAACATGCTTTCCTTCTCTTCCTTGCTAAGTGTGTAGCTTGCTGGTTTTAAGTATTGGCGTCCATCATCTGTCTTCTCTGGATGCAGTTTTTCTCGTTCATTTATACATCGCAGGTCTTGTCGGGCTTCAATTGTGTCCTTACTCTTCCCATACACACACATGAATCCTAGTAGGTTTACACACAGATTCTTCGTTAGGTGCATTACGTCAATTGCGATGCGGACCTCTAGCACTTGACAATAAGGTAGCTCCCAAAATATGGACTTCTTCTTCCACATAGGTGCGCGTCCGTTAGCATCCTTCGGAACAGGTTCGCTCCCTGGTCCCTTTCCGAAGACTACTTTCACATCCTTCACCATATCAAATACATCCTCACCAGTTCGGTTGAGAGGCTTGGTCCGATGGTCTGTCTTACCTTTAAAATGCTTCCCTTTCTTTCTAAGGGGGTGATTCGCAGGAAGGAACCGACTATGCCCGAGGTACACGACCTTTCGAGATTTTTTCAAATATATACTTTCAATGTCCTCAAAACAGTGTGTGCAGGCATTATATCCCTTATTTTTTTGTCCTGGAATATTACTAAGAGACGGCCAATCATTGATTGTTATGAACAACATTGCTCGCAGGTCAAAGTATTCCTGTTTGAACTCATCCCACACACGTACACCCGGTTTATTCCACAAAAAACATAAGTTCGTCAACTAAGGGCCTCAGGTACACATTGATGTTGTTGCCAGGCTGCTTGGGTCCTTGGATGAGCACTGGCATCATTATGAACTTTCGCTTCATGCACAACCACGGAGGAAGATTGTAGATACATAGAGTAACGGGTCATGTGCTATGACTACTGCTCTGCTCCCCAAAAGGGTTTAAGCCATCTGTACTTAAAGCGAACCTTAAGTTTCTTGCGTCCTCCGCAAACTCAGGGAATTCTCTATTGATTGTTCGCCATTGGGACCCATCGGCAGGGTGTCTCAACATATTGTCTACCTTATGGTCTTCACTGTGCCATCGTAACAACTTGGCATGGTCTTTGTTTCTAAAGAGACGCTTCAGGCGTGGTATTATTGGAGCATACCACATAACCTTGGCAGGTATTCTCTTCCTCGGACGTTCGCCATCAACATCACCAGGGTCATCTCGTCTGATCTTGTATCGCGATGCGTGGTATACCGGACATTCATCCAAATCCTTATAGCCCTCCCCGCGGTAGAGGATACAGTCATTGGGACATGCATGTATCTTCTGGATTTCTAATCCCAGAGGACAGACGACCTGTTTTGCTTCATACGTAGTTGTTGGCAATTTGTTTCCCTTTGTAAGCATCTTTTTATGAATAATAGTAAATAAATGTTCAAATCCCTTGTCAGATATACCATTCTTTGTCTTCCATTGCAATAATTCCAGTATGGTACCCAGCTTTTTTTTACTCCTCTGTGGTTGTCGGGTACAATAATTTCTTATGATCCTCTAGCATGCGAGCGAATTTGATCTTGTCCTTTTCACTTTCGCAGTCTCTTTGAGCATCACGAATGAACTGACCAAGATCATCAAGAACGGGCACATCTTCTCCCTCTTGCTCTTCTTCAGCTTCCCCCATTGCAATATCATTTAGTGCAGCATATTGAGCAAAAATATCTTCATCGTGCCCTGGTTCTTCGTCTTCGCCTTCTTTCATTATAACCCCGATTTCTCCATGCTTGGTCCAACAAATATAGTTTGACATGAAACCAGATTTAAACAAGTGTGCATGGATATTCCTCACGCTAGCATATTCCTTCAAATTCTTACATAATGCACATGGACAACTTATAAAACCATCTTGCTTGTTTGCCTCTGCCACAGTTAAGAAATAATGCACGCCATCAATAAATTCTTTGGAGCGACGATTAGTGTTGTACATCCAATGTCGGCTCATCGATTTGCACAATTACACGTGACATACTATATCAAAATCTTAAACATGACATCCATGGGCTTCAATTTATTAACTTATTAAGATACAAGATACCCAGATCAGTTATATCACATCAATATTAACTTATGTAAGCATAACCACAATATAGAAAATCCCAAGTACCACTAAACAAACTAGACATAAAATGCACTTCAACATGATAACAATTTCGCGGCCGATTCCAACTAAAACAAATGACACATCATTCGTTTGTTCAACATTCATGGGCCTCGTCTGCTGGTTCACTGCTTCATCAGCCGCTTTTTCTGGAAGACATTTTTGCACGTGTGTCACATATTCTTCCTCCCAGTACCATCATTTGCCTCCAGTACCATCCCACTGAAAATAGAACAACAAATTAAGAACTATAGTCAAAATCAATTAGCAAAATGAGACAAACTGAAAAAATGTAAAACGTGATAAAATAGCTCACATTGTGATCCAGACACTTGTAGAAGATACGACCCTTATTGGGACCAGCCGTGGACACTCGGTACTCCATCACAATCTTCTGCTCACACTTGCCGCATGGAATGAGAGGGAGCTCCGGCCTCCGTCGTCCATTTCCAACCCCATGAGAGACCGAGGAACCATAAGTCATCACCATCTACTCACTAGCTAGATTATTTTCTAAACAAAGTCAATTAAAATGAGTTATCAAGTACTATAACTCTAAAATAAATTCTCTATATATTTCTCTAAATTACTATCGTCTCATATTGAAATTACAAAGGACAATTAAAACCATAAGTAGTTGCCATCTACTTAGTAGCTAGATTAATTTATTTAAACTAAATTAAAAATCTTATTTTCTAAACAAACTCAATTAAAATGAGCTATCAAATACTACTATACCTCTAAAATAAACTCATTATACATTTCTCTAAGTCACTAGTGTCTCATTGAAATTACAACGACAATTAAAACTATGAAGTCATTTGTAGGCCAATTTGAGAGAAAATGACATGCAAAATTCAAAATACACAACAAAAACAATAATTCGTAAGCATGAAATGAAATGGTGATGAAACAAGAGAGGATGAGATTGGTAACCTTGCTTACGAGTGAAGTACGAGTGAAGAAACTCTTGTGTATAGGCCAGAAGAAGCAAAATCACCAAGAACACATTTCTTCCTCCTCTCTTGCTCAAGAACACTCTCTGTTTTCTCAAAAACAGTGATGTGTCCTCTCTGGCTCGTACAGGGGAGGAAGAAGGCTATTTATACAGGGGCTTTTTAGTCCCGGTGGGAGTTACCAACCTGGACTAAAGGCTCATCTCTAGTCCCGGCTGGTAGCTCAGACCGGGATTGAAGCTTTAGTCCTGGCTGGAGCTACCAACCGGGACTAAAGATTAGCCTTTAGTCTCGGTTGGTATCTCCAGCCGGGACTAAAGGTCACTGCCTGCAAAAAGCTGCTGCACGCCTGGCGTACTAGCCGTTGAGCAACACCCTTTAGTCCCGGCCGCAAAAAATGCTGGGACTAAAGCCAATTTAACATATCGTTCAAAGGTATGTTCTCTACTTAGTGGTACTTAGCTGCCCTGAATATAATTCCTTTGGGCTTGCTTCATGTACTACGTTGTTTTCGTTTAAATATAAAGTTTCTTATAATTATATATAGCGACACATCGCAAACGGGAAGATGTGTGTTTCTCTCCCATGAAAGATGAAGCCCAGTTGACTACCCTATTTGCTAGTGAGTGAAACTTTATGAATTCATGTTTCGAGAGCTCGAAGTTCCATCCCCCATGTTTTGCATCTGATCGAGTTGTCTACTTTTTGTATTCTAGTACTCAATAGAATACTGCAGTATTATTGTTTATATAGCACATTTGATCATAACATCTCCAGTGTTGTGACTGTCAATAAAATAGATTTGATAAATCAGAATCACTTTGTGAAACCCTTTGGATGTTAGATTGAATTCTGATGATCCACATAAAATTGTTTTTCCGATTAGAATATATAAATAAAAATATGTGTAAAAAATATTAGAACCTTTTGTGGATCAGGAAAACTTTAATACAACTATTTTTTTTTCACTTAAAAATAACTACTTGAAAATTTCAAGTATTAAGTGCAGAGGAGATCTGGAAATCGGAATCGGGTGAAACTGGATTGATCTAGTCAATATATTGTAGGCAAAATTTGGAGAACCGTTTCAGCTGTTTCTCCTCAGAAACGGATCAACAAAAACTTCTTGACGCGGATCCTGGTGTTTAGGATGAGAATCGGTACCGATCCTCTAGTCCAAACGGACCCTAAAGCATATGTAAAACTGATGTGTCATTTCTAGTCGATCTAGAAACAAGAAAACACACTAGTAAGAGATTAACCCAAGGTTGAAGGTTCCATTCGATCACTTTGGCATAATTTGGCTGGCAGAGGTTGTTGTGTTCATGCATGCATATACATATGACGGTTCCACCAGGACCATTTATCGATCGCTAGGCCTTATGACCGGACACTGTACTAGCTGCGTGTACGTACGTGGCAACTGACAACAACCGCTGCTTCAATTGATTGAGATTGTTTATGTGAATACAAGACATGCCACATGCGTGCATATATATAGAATAATAATGATGTGAGATGGAGTATCTAGTTCCATTCCATTGCTAGATCCGTGACTTTTATTTTTTCTTGTTCATTTAGAACATGGAGATTCTGCTCCATCATCCAGTTGGTAATGTTTGGCACATTTGATCGATTCTTTCCTCTCTCCATCCCGATGGTAAGTACCATTATATTATCTCAGTACAAACTAGAAAGTAAATTAAACCACATGAAAGCGACACAGAAGAGCCTCCGCGAACAAAAAACACACTATAGAGGAATCAATAGGGGAATACAGTAGAATGGACTATGGAGACATGGACACGCATAGGATGGTGGAGATGATGCCCCCGCCGCCCTTGCTCGAGCAGCAGCGCGCCAGATACTGAGATACATCGGTCGTGTGGAACGCCTTGGGTCGGTGGAGCGAGCGACTGATTTTGATCGAGGGGCAATGCATGCAAGTCAACAGCAGCTGGACGCCCGGCTGTGACCGTGAAGAGTAGGCCTAGTGAAGAGCGAGGACTACACACTCCCTCATGGTTGGGCTGCTGCCGGCCTCTGTCCTCAGTCACGCACTGGGGGCGGGGCCGCTTTGGCGGAGGGACCACGGCGACGTCACCCACCTCCCAAAGCGGTAACCACCCTAGGACATGCCCTACAACCAGCTCGACAATGGTGACTTTCACGAACTGCCAACATGTTAGTACGAATCTTCATACTTGACTAAAGCCAGAGTCATATAGCACTCATGGTTGCATTTAAATCCCAGCTTTTGCCCTACAGTAGGATCCTATTCCATGTTGCTATAAAAACCAATTTTATCTCATTATTGCATATATCATTAGTCAAGATTCTTCTCATAATTCATAAAGCATAGCAGATCTACCCATATGCAATAGTATCCCAAGGTGACAAGGTACAAGGTATCAAACTATGGTAGAAATCTAGATAGGAATCAATTGAGACACATGTAATCATGACTAGATTCAATTAGGTGAATGGGTAACAAGGAGGATCCCATGTTAAACTTGCCTTGATCACAAAGCTCCTGGAGATCCGGATCGTCTGCAAGGAACTCTGGCTCACCGAAAATCTCACCGGTTGAACTTGATCAACACCACCAAACAATCATCCGGACAATCATACACGAAGCAATATAGATTCAATTAGAACATTACACCATAAACAATAAAAATGTTTTGAACAGATCTATAAGACACTACGATCACAATGACGCGAGATTCACGCTAAACGGATTTAAAACGAATAAACTATAGATTAAACAAGATTTTATAGAGCAAGATTAAAGCATGAAAAGAATTAATCTAACTTTTATTCTCAAAAGGGGTTAACATAGATTCAATCTATACTACTAGATAGAGCATAAAATTATGGATCTAACGCAACTTGAACGGGTCGATTTGGATCTAAAACGAGCAAAAGCTGGGCTTGGACTTTATAAGCTTTTGAAGTTATAAGCTTTTGAAAACAGTGACAAATCTGAAATTAAGATGAACTTTATTGAATTAAAATAAATTGGAAATTCGGATTAAACCGATCTGGGCTTGGACTGCGGGTTCAATAGCCAAAAGCTGAAGGGCTCTTTAACAAATTGACCCGCGAAGGGGTATCTTTGATCTGTGGCCGTTCGATTCAATCTGGACGGCTCAGATTAGATGAGGGGGAGAGAGAGGGGCTTCCCCATCGGGAGAACAGGGAGCGCGACGGCGCCATGGCCGGGTAGAGCCCGAGCTCGCCGGCTACAGAGCTCGGTTTTTTGATCCGAAAGCACCGGAAGATCGAGGCGAACTCACCGGAGATGACCGTGGGCTTGAGGATGTACGATGACGACCGGCGACGAGGACCAGCGGTGGCGGAGCTCCTGTACACCCAAAAACGGCTCGGGTGAGCAAGGATGAGCGAAAGAGAGGGAGGCGAAGGTCTTGGCGGAGTTGTAGATGCAATCCACAGCTCTTGGAGCCCTTACGATGATGACCGCAGACGAAGGAACTTGGCGGCGGTGCTCTGCTTGGCGGCGGAGGCGAACAGCGCAGCTGTCAGGGCACAGGCGAGGGCGAAAGCTCGAGCTGTAAATGAGAAAAGGCGACGCGGATCCGAGCTATTTATAGCGGGGTTCGGGGGAGTCCAGGTCGGTGACACGCTTCGCGGAGAAGTCGCGGGGCAGTTCGGCGCGCACGCGCAAGCGAGCAGAGTCCGGTGCGGACTCGACCGGAGGTAGGGGAAGCTCAGGCTGACGCGTGGGTCCGCGATGTCAGTGGAAGAAAAGAGAAGGCAAATGCCACCAGGAGCTGGGCCGAGAGGAGCACTGGGCCGGCCACAAGCCCACGCGGGTGGAGAAGGGAAAGAGGAGCCGGCTGGACTGGGCCACGACCAAGCAGGCTGAAAGGAGAAATAGGAGGGAGGGAGTGGGAAAAGGTTTTCCAAATTCTTTTTATTTTCTATTTGCAAATGATTTTCCAAATAGTTTTGAAATTTCTTTTTGAGTTGTGAAAACCAAACAATACAGAGAAGAATATGCAGAGGCATGCAATGCACAAACTTGTTGAACCTTAACATGAGATATTTATTTTAGTTCTATTTAATTAATTCTATGATCACAACAAATGCTTGAATTAAATCAAATTAAAGCAAATTAAATTCAAATCTAAACCTAATTTGCTAATTCAAATTTTTGGGTGTTACAGTGGCTAAGCTTCCCTGGGCTGGCGTCGCATG
The DNA here is from genome assembly GCA_022036555.1 of Microstegium vimineum. Lineage (NCBI taxonomy): Eukaryota > Viridiplantae > Streptophyta > Magnoliopsida > Poales > Poaceae > Microstegium > Microstegium vimineum. Next base: position 13,795,036 of record CM039124.1, on the reverse strand, counting down.
AAGAACCTCAGTTGGTACAGAGAATGACATGACATAAACCGGTGCTGACATCACATTAACAGGTGCATTCATGACTTGAACCGGTGGTGGAATAACATCTTATCGTCCTCTTCGTCATCAGAATCTTCCGAAGCGGTGCTAACTGCATCACCAATCCCTTCATCCTCATTCTGCTCCTCTTCTTCTTCATCAAACTCGTTGCCACCAAATTCATTGTTCATCTGTCCTAATGGATGCTCCTGTGTCACCTGACCATCCAAGTCCATATCACCCTGAGTCTGTTCCCCATCCACCCACAACTCTTCATCTTCATTATCGTGCCCTACATCGGCATTGGAAGGGTCTTCATCAAAACTATGTTTCATGTACCCGTTCTCCACCACAACCTCAGCCATGAGCGCATTCGAACCTTCAAGCACCCAATTGTAACAGGACCAGTCAACAGAGTCACGCAAAGGCTTAACAGCATAGCGTGCCCTGAACTTTCCGATGTCACACCTCCCCTTTAGTGTGAAATCACTACTAAACTTTGCATTCAAACGATCACAAAGGTCGTCGAAGCTAGGAGGTTCACCAAACCATTCAAATTCTTCTTCCATATTTTCGAACATTCCATCTTGTCTCCTAACACTTCCTCCATAACAAACACACACACAACAATCCATCTACAAAAGGATTTCACTAAACTTTATCAAATCGGTTCCAATCCTAACTAAATATATATATCAATTGCAACACTAAACAACTAAACAACTAAACTAATAATGCCCTAACCAACTAAATTAAACCATAAACCCTAACAAATATTATACTAACTAAATAAATCCTAACTACTAACTAACTAGCACTAATTCTACCCAATTAACGTCTACATCCTAACTAGTAAACCTAACTATGAAATACTAACTACTAAACTAAATAAATTTGTAAGAAGAAAAAATACCTTAAGAAATGAGAGGTTCGGGGCGGCAAACGGGGAGAGGTCGGTGGTCACCGGACGCCGGTCGGGTTGGGGCCGGCGCCCACATGCGGTCGGCCGGGTCGGCCGCCGCGGGAGCGGCTGGGCCGGGCCCTCTTAGCGCGTGGAAGGCGGGCACGACACGGAGGAGTGGGGGCGGCGTCGGCCGGGGCGAGGAGGAGCGGGGGTGGCCGGACGGGGCGGGCCGGCGGCGACGGGAGCGCGGCACCGGGAGAGTGAGAGAGCAGAGACTAAGAGAGAGTGAGGGGGGTACGCGCGGCACCCGACTGTATCAGGCCTTGCCGCGCCAAGATCCATGGCGCGGCAGGGCTGGACATGTCGGCGAGTGAGTTAGCATGCCCGCGCCGGGGCATGCTGACTAGGCAGGCTTGTCGCACCGTCATGCATGGCGCGGCAGCGTGGTTTGGCCGCGCCTGGCGTGGCCAAACAGGTTAGATGCAAAAATAAAAAAAACGTTTAATAATAAATTTAGTTAATAAAAATGATTAAAAATGAAAAAAAAGTCCAAGAAGGGAGGGGTGTGGGCTGGGGATGCCTAGTGGGCCGAACTAGTGGGTGGGGTGCATGCAGGAAATAGGCTTACGGCCTGGGAAGGAAGGAGGAGAGACTGATGGGCTGTGAACGTGTGATGCTGTGCTGCTCTGTGCTTTACTGTTTTTTAACCCCTCTGCCGTGCTGTTAGTGTTCATATTTTGTATTATACTAATATTTATGTGTGGCTTGTTAAATGTATTATCTATTTATTAATACACTTTGGTTTCTATATTTCAGCTATCATATGTAGCGTGCAATTCTGGCTTAAGTTTTCGCTTACTTTTGGTCTATTTTCCGATCGTATTTGCTTGTTTTCGTATTACCGTTTGTCCCGCTACCGTTTTCACTCCCGGTTGTCCGGTTCGTTTCGTAAAAGAAAATATGAAAATGAAAACAATAGAGCTATTTTCCATCGTTTCCATCTGTTTTCATCCCTAATACTAGTATCCCATGTCTTGTAGAATGACGAAAAGTAGTGCTTCGAGAAGCCCCTGTTCGAGTGCGAGGCGGGGCGCGTGGAAAGCGTGCGCTGCGAAAACCAAACGCAGATGCAAGGTGCAGACCGGGTCAGAGTCAAACCAACCAACAACTCCTACGGCAAGGCAACAACGAGCCACCCACCCACCCCGCAATCAACTACTCATGGTCTCCGTCTCGGCCTCCTTTCCTCATCTCCGGACTCGGCCTGCCTCGCTCGCACCCACCTCTCTTCTATTCTTCTTCTAACCTGTTGCCTGTCCCTGTGCTCGCCACACGCGGCGCAACCCCCAACCCAGCCAGCCAGGACACGAAGGTCTCCGTCGCCTGCTCTTCGCTTCGCTTCGAATCGGAGGTGAGACTTCTCTTCTCCTTCTGGATTTCCCGTCTCCTAGGATTACTGGATTAGGAATTAGGATGTACGTGTGGACGGATTGCTCCTTTCTCGGGGGAGGATTCGATGCAGGACGGATGCTTCCAACTTATGCAGGGTTAAGGAATTCGTTAGGACCCTTAACGAACGATTCGACTCGTGCCTCCAATTATTTTGCTTTCTAATTGCAACTAGAGGCGGACTTTCGATCTAATCGAATCATGAGTAGCATCTTCTCCTGATTTTTTTTCTTTTGGTTTTCGTCATCGGCGTCGGCGGGGCGATCACAGCCCTCCTTCAAATATTTCGACAACAAAACAATCGGCCTGGGAGACAAATTTGCGCGCTTTCGCGCAATTGCACATCGCCTGCGCTCATGTGCTAACCAACCGCTCTAGTGCTGTTAGGTAGGCCCGTAGGCAGGCAGGTCAACAATCGACTTGGGCTACCAAGTTGTTTGCTGGAATACAGCTAATACTAGAAACGGAACCGCAAAACAAAAGGCGCTGACGCTTTAGTTTTTTGCCAGCTAACTTTGCCTGTCTGCATTCGGCTTCAGAGTTCACACCATCTTTTCTTTTCGAGCATACCATTAATCTAGTTTAGAGTTGACTTTACACATGATGATAGGAGACAGTTGGTGCTATGATTTGTTATGACACATATAATTTCTTTGCTCAAATTGCTCACACTATATTTCCACACTTGCAGGTCGACTAGCCAGCGGTCTCCATATGGATTCAGCTTTCAGAAGAGCTCTCAATGAGGAGCCTATGTGCTTGCAAGAAACCGTCGTCCAACAAGGAATTGAAAGATGCCCATTCCTGAGGAACATCAATGAACCTACAAGTTTTTCTTTCTCATCCGTCAACTTCCCCGTTCCTGTATGCCCTTTACTTCCAGATCCTTTTTACATTACCACACCATCCATTTCTGAAGATCATTGATGTTCTGGATGCAATCACTGAATTTGTTTTGTTTGCTGCTTGTGAAGGCAAGAGGAGCCAAGGGGCCAATTTTCGAAGATGGACCTAATTTTGACATGGCATTTCGAGTTTTCCATGGTAGAGATGGGGTTGTCCCACTTTCAGAAGCATCATTGGCCCAGATTGAGAAGCCACTGCCAAAGCCCAATCCTGAGTTCAACCCATTGGCGGCCAAAGCAGCAACCATTAGTCTATCTGCATTTGGAGGTTTTTTCAGCTTTGGCGACTTCTCAAATAAGCACAATAAGAAAAACTCCAACAAAAAGAACCCCAACAACCTCCCCCAGGTAATTTGTTCTAACTATACTTCTCAATATTTCTTGTCTCCATTGTCACAATGTTCCAGTATTGTTTAGGACGGTCGATCTTTTCCATCACCACTGAATGTAATTTATTGGTAGAAGTAGACGCATTTCTTGCAATGTATCTGAACCGTCTTTCACAGTGGTAACACTAAATGGGTACATGATAAAAACATTACTGTGTTTTTCTGCGAAGCATGCCATTCAATTGTCTGATTTTGCTTTCCCTGGAATTTCAGAATAAAGGCCAGTCTAACAATCATGAAGCACTAAGCAACGAGTGGCTGGAAACGGGCCAATGTCCACTTGCGAAGTCTTATAGGGCATTAAGCGGTGTTGTGCCACTTGTAGCAAAGATGATGACACCCCCAGCTGGTATGAAACTGAAGTGCCCACCTGCAGTGGTTGCTGCCCGCGCAGCAATATCCCGCACAGCATTTGCAAAGGGCCTTCGCCCTCAGCCCCTGCCAACAAAAGTACTGGTGATTGCATTGATTGGTATGGCAGCAAATGTTCCTCTCGGCATTTGGAGGGAGCACACACAGAAGTTTTCAGTGCAGTGGTTTGCTGCAGTGCATGCAGCAGTGCCTTTCATAGGGATGCTCAGGAAATCTGTGCTGATGCCGAAGTCAGCCATGGCCCTTACTATAGCCGCCTCAATACTGGGTCAGACAATCGGGTCAAGAGCTGAACGTATCAGATTGAAGAGGGCTGCGGCAGCAAAATTAGCAAGAGAGGGCCATGGTAATGCTGTTGACTGCATCAAAGCACCAATGAGTCTGAAAAGCGGGAACCACAGTGTTCAGTTTTGGGATCCGCTTTCCCTCAGAGTTGAAAGCACCGTGGGCGCAGGTACCCCAGCAGTTCTTGTCCCTGCCGTTTCTGCTTTCAATTGATGACAGGATTGACTTCATTACGATTATATCAGCATCGCTGATTGTTGTATTCTTTTTTTTTTCTTTTCTCAACAAGCTGATTGTTGCATTCATTATTGTACCTTGAGTTAAAGAAAGAAATACTTGTTACGTCAAACTCTTTGTTCCGTTTTGGAGGGCACATAGCAGTGAATAAATTCGAGAACATTTTCAGAGATGAGAACTTAATCTCCTTTGAAATCTGTCTTTTTTTTTTGTTGAGATTACACAGTACAACATAGGCGCTCAACACGCACGCACACTCGCCCCTATGAACACACGCACGTAAACCCTACCCCTATGAGCATCTTCGAAGGACTGAGCCGACAAATCTTGAAGTTCACGAAGTCACCCAGGCGTCAGCCGGCAAATCTTGAAGGCGCCAGCCGACAAATCTTGAAGTTCACAAAGTCACCACAGACGCCTCGCTGTCGACAGGAACGTCGCCTCCCACTTAATGCATAACGCCGGAAAATCTTGGAATAAATCCAGAATAAAGTGTCGCATCGCACCCAGGATTTGAACCTTGGGTGAGAGCCCCCATCCAATGGCCTTTGCCATTACGCCGTGAACCCCTTGAAATCTGTCTATGGGAAGACACATTTCATTAACTTTACAGATATATATTCACTGTACTTTGATAAGACTTATCTTCATCATAAAGTAAAGAAAATGTTTCAAAATGGATGCAGAATCCTGTGCTGGTGGTAAAAAAAAAAACAAACAGTTGCCGATCTCAACGTGCCACCTGAAAAGGTCAGAACTCAATACAAAACAGCCAGACCTTTCTAACCCTCAATAACACCAGAAACATGGGCGATGGCAAACACAACCGTATACTTGTTGCTCGAATCAACATTCAGTCAGTAAAACAGGCAGTAAACCAGATCAACAAGCTACAGCTAGTACTAATATTTGTTTGACAGCTACAAGCGATCAAAAGCAACTGCTTGCAGAAGGACAGACTTTAAGATTAGCAGAAAATACAACTTTTAGACTAATATATCTCATCATCTGGGACATCTGGTGTAAGAAACTTCTTCGGATCTTTATACAGCTCTTCATAGTTATACTTGGGCTTCACCCTCTCCGGGACAGGCTCTAGTGGGATGATACTGTCCCCATCGATCACGCCATCAATAAGTCCATAATCGACAGCCTCAAGAGGGCCCATGTAATGATCTCTGTCAATGTCTTTCTCTACCTGCTCCGGAGTGCGGCCCGTGAAGCCTGATACGATCCGAATGACATTCCTCTTGCTGGTTAATATCTCCTTCGCTTGGACCTCTACATCTAGGGCTTGCCCACTTGCACCTCCAACAGGCTGATGGATCATAATCCTGGTGTTGGGCATGGCAAATCGCTTGCCCTTCGTACCACCACCAAGGATTATAGAAGCTGTTGATCCAGCTATGCCCATTCCAATAGTAGAGACATCCGCCCTCACAAGCTGCATTACATCATAGATTGCCATTGTTGCGCTGAAAGAGTAACAAAACAGTCAGTTAGCAAATGGCAGGATTTTGTATTAACATTTCTATGATGAGCAAAAGGCTTGATGAACACATTTATAATCTGCTTAGACAATTATAATTCACGATGGATGAGTAGAGCATGTTCCCATTTAGGCAAATAATGTGACAGAATAAGCACATGATACCAGTTAGATAACTCAGAACACAGGTGTTGCAGCCTAAATTACTTTCCTTTAAAAAGTTCTGCAGTGGTTATAACTAGATTTTGGTAGTGCATATAAGTTCTAGAGTAGTATAGGTTTGGAATTCGGAACAAGTCCATTTTTGACCATCGAACTATCATCAGAGTTTGAGTTTGGCATTGAAAGTCCAAAACCATAAATCTTAACCATCCAACTATCAAAACCATTCATGTCTAGCCATCCAGGATTTTTTAA